>JAUELK010274808.1:0-15364 GCA_031471215.1 Gastropteron pacificum | reverse complement strand
CCCCCCCCCCCCCCCCCCAGGTTTGACATTGCAGGCCTTTTTGGTAAGGGTTGAGACATTTTATTTAGGCCTACATGCTAATACCACCCCCCCACCCCCACCCTTCCTTCCACCACCACCACCCAGAGATAAGTTATATTTAGTAACATATCTCTGCCACACTACTACCAGCACCACACCACCAATCCCAGCTTCCTTCCACTGTACTTACCTCCCTATGCTTTCTTTCTTAGCTTTAGATCTAGGCGAGCTACTGTGATGACATTTCTGATCCAAGTGCCCCGTAGTACATGTAGTTGTTTGTACTTTTGTACAGCTGCGTCCATGGTAAATCCATTTAAATTTAGAGTACTAGAGAATCTAGTACTGGTATCAAAATTATCAAGTAGTTCAGCAAACAGCTTATTCACGAATCCAGTGCAAGCTGAGCTGTACGCCAAATACAGGCCTAGGTACTCTCCTGAAGTGTTTGAGAAAATGGTGGAATTCTGTAGACTTAAGCCATCAGGTTTCAATCTTGCTGTTGACATTGGTTGTGGCTCGGGTCAGAGTGTTATACCTCTGACCAACCATTTCAAAAAGGTATTGAGTCATACTTGTCTTTTTTGGGGGGTTAAAATGGTCGTGATCTTGTTGCCAAAATAATAATACATGTACAAGTAGCAATGGCAAAATCAGAGTCAGAGGCTGAAATCTCATCTTTCTTTTTCTATTCAGTAGCCTAAGTGTGTACTTTTAAGTAAAGCAGAATCAAAGCATTTTACAGTAATGGAAAGCTTTAAAAGCAAGCTTTGTTTTAAGTTAAGTGATAGTGATAGCATGTGTTATATTTCTAAAAATTCTAGTGAACATTCTGTCCTCTAATTACTGATCATAGTATGCTCTATAGATAGTAAGGCTATCACTTATTAACCCTATTCATAAGTAACCAACTAGTGCTAGTGATACACACTATAATATACTTAATATACTGTCATAGTCATACAAGTATCTTTTGGTGAAATTGCTATTGAAAAGGACTAATGGTAAAAAAAAAGTAACAGTTCATTTGAAATGTATTTCTTTTAGTTTAGGAAATACCGGTACCGAAATTGTCAGATAAAAATGTTCACTGAAAGTTCTTCAAAATTGTACTTGTCATGTGTAAACAAAACACCATCTTACAGAGTAAGGAATTGAAAAGATTCTCCAAGACATATGATATATTATATTGAATTTTATGTAATGTAGTGCATGATGTGGTAATGTCAGAATTCAGTTAGACAAAGCAGCCTCATGCATTTTGTTTCATTTCTTATTGAACAGGTGATTGCTGTAGACATAACTGACGAGCAGATTGTGACTGTTCTGAAAGAAGTCATAAATCTTACATTTCAAATGTCACTCGGTGAAGATCTCAGCTTCCTCCTTGATTCCTCAGTTGACCTGCTCACTGTGGCTCACTCCTTCCCCGGTCTCGACAAAGACAAGTGAGAATTGTGAGATGTTTTTTCCTTGAAAGAGACAATTCTACTCTTCAATGTTTTGTGCAGTATTTGCAAAATGCTTACCAGAAGTATACAAATAAACATTGTTTTGAATTTTTATTTTTTTTTATTAAAAAAAAAAATCTAGGTACAAAATGAGATCAATGCCCTTCTTCAGACTCAGAAGACATTCATGTTGTATCAAAAAGAAGTTATTATACAATATGTGTACTGTTCCACCAGTTGTTTAGTGTGTGTCATAGGCAGTAGATTCAAGAACAAGTGCAAGGCCTTCAAGTACATGTACAAGTTTTGGAAAAGAGGCGTAACAAGAGTATTTATTCGGTAGGCCCTGCTGTTGTTTATGCAATGAGCTTTCTATTTGAACACAAAGCTTACTGATGGTATCCCTTAGGCATTCTTGTAATACTGCTACTTTTCTTTTCTACACTGATAGGTTTTTGAAAGAGGCAAACAGAGTCTTAAAGCCTAATGGTTCTCTTGTGGTGTATGGTCATGGCCTTTGTCACCTACCTCACCCTGAAGCAGACAACTATTTAGACAATGTGAGTATCTATGTATTCTTCTTCCACTTTGTTCTCATTTAGAGTGGTATCAAAATACTTCTTTCTTTTCTCTCTAGTCCAGTAGCCACTGTGCCCCTTTGTTCTCGACAAATTGTACTGTGCTACTGCTAAATCTGACCAATTTCAATGCCACTTACGTGGATGTTTCTCTCTGCATTTGGATTGCAAAGTCACTCCAGCTCTCACTCTCCTCATTGTAATAATACACAGATTAACAGCACTGTTGGACAAGGCATACTACTAAAGAGAACAATTCTGTGTAATAAAAGATTGTGGTCTTCTCAACTTGTTCATGGTGGCTGTAGAGATTGTTGTGAATGTTTGGGAAACAGGAGGGATATTTTTCCTGAGGTTAAAAAATGCATCTCTCTACACGTATGTATTGAACTGGGATCAATTCTTTTGTATGCAGGTTTTGCTTTCATGAAACCATCCTTTCTCATAATCATGCACCCTGATTGTTTCAAACTATGGCAATGGTTTATTTTTCTTGTTGTTAGAGACACTCTCCATCAAAGTGGTACATTTTGTGTCAGTTGTGTACTAGTTATTAATTGTCATTTACATTGTACATGGAGCAAAGAATATTAACTCCCTTCGGACCAGGCCCGAGCTTGGCTCACAACCCCCTGGGACCAAACTTTTCGGGGTGTTTGCAAACAAATTATAATTTCACTTCTATTTGAGCTAAATGTGCCTGTTAATATTCACTGCAACAGACTAGCATTTTAATCTCTAACATGTGTGCACTTTCAGCTTTACAGAAAGGTTTTGTTGCCATATTGGACTGATGGGGTGGAAACTGTTCTAGACAAATACAAATCTGTCTCTTTGCCTTATCCAGGATGGAAAAGGTAAGGAACAATGATTATTTTTGCATGTAACAGTATATACATGTAGTAAGATCAGATAGAGATTGGAGTTGTAGAGAGGGTCTACTAACTAAGTGCTAAAACGATGTCTTCAGTGGAAGCAGGCCTGAAAGAGATAGAAAAAGAGGGGCGTGGGGACAGCCATTTGTCACAGCTATATTTCCAATCAGCACATGTGGCCTACTTTGTTGGCTGCAGATATTGATTACTATGGGGCTAATGGGTAAGTGGAAACCTGACTTGCGAAGTGTCTATCAATTATCTTCAGTAACATTGACTTTCAATACAGGATATGGCTCAATTCATGTCATCATGGTGCTGTTGAGGTGAAGGGATAAGTAGTTAGGCAATATTAGAAAATATAAAAAAAATGTTTAAATGGCCTGGTACTTTTTGTAAAAGGGTGTACCATGATACACATTGTAGTCATGTATCTAAAAATAGTTTTATTCCATTTTTTTTTTTGTTTTAGAACCACGACAATATTCCATGTACATGTACTAGAGTTGATTTTTCGACTTTTTCCAGAGATGACAGTCTGAGTCTGAAATCTGAATTCACCATAGATGACCTCATAGGCTACTTTGGGTCATCCTCCACAATACAGACAATGCTGGAAAAAAATCCTGAATCAACTGTTTTGGGGGATATGAAGATAAAGTAAGCATATTGCTTAGGTTTGGGGGTTTTAAGGTTTCACTTTGCACTGCAAGTTCAATCCAAATATCATTTGCCAGTAAAAGAAAAAAAAGTGTTGACCAATGCAGTGATTGACCAAACTTCTCAAACACTGATGGCTTTATGTGGGTTCGAATAACCAAGGATTTAAAATATTCAGTATCAATAATTTTCATTTGAGTGCTTGACACCCTTGTAGTTGAGAATGCTACAAAAGGTTATGTTAATTCTTTAACATGAATAACAACTGGTTCTACTTCAGTTTCTCTGGAGATATGTATGAATTTAAAAGCATTGCATTCTATTTCTATTTTTTCCCGCCACAGATTCCTTTCTTGGTTTGCCACAGGAGGTGTTGAAAATGAAGCTGTGAAAGTCAAGGTTGAGTGGCCTGTATTTATGCTGATGGGTCGTAAACCCTAGTTCAACATTCATATGACCACTGAAATCACTTACATGTCAATAATGCTCTTGATATCATGCTTCATATGTGCATGCTTATTAAATGTGAATTGATGAAAAACTTCCAGTTTTTCTTTCATTATTGTAATGAGTCATGTCATGCGCTGCCTCCTACTTTGGTTTCAATTTGTGTAAATATCGGAACTCGCAATCAAGAAACACTAAATAAATCACAAATTGGTGCTTGTTGAATGTAAAAGATTTATTGTACACAATTTTCAAGAGGTCAAAGTTAAAAGTAAAACACAATTCACAAACTTCATGTCAAATGCAACTTCACGACACACATACACCTTATAGAGTAAGTAGAAAGAAAAACAAAGCTTTGAAGAAAGTGGAAGCGAAAATGAATAAACCATTACAGAACAGAACAAAAATGTAAGCAAAATAAAATCTCAACTGATATAACATCTACATTCTATCACTGCAAGAGATCAAAGATTAAAATAAAGATTCCCAAACATGCACTACCACAGGTAGCATTAAGAATGCACGCTACCTGACTCAGTGAAATCGGGTCAGAGGATGCTCTCATCTCTACCCCATGTTTGGTTTAAGCATTACACTTCAATATTGATTTGATTTCGGGGGAGGGGGGGTTACACATAGTGTACTGGTACTCCTCCCAATTTAAATTTTACAGAAAAGTTCTTGATCATTTCTGTAAATGTGTTGTTATGACCTAGCACTAGCATACTACTTAGATGTTAAACAAAACAACAGTACAGGTGGGTTAAGTTAGATGGCAAAGTATTTCCTTTTGTCAAGCATCATATCAAGAGACAAGATCCACAAGTATACATGTAAATGCTACTTCACTTTTCATTAATTCAAATGGTCAGTTCTGTCGTACTATAAATGGAATATTCACAAGCTTCAGTGCATTTGAGATCCAAATACCCATATGCCATACAATTCACCTTGTATGCCTAGCCTAGTAGTAGATGCTGAAATATAAGGGGGGAGGGGGGGGGACAATAAAAAGGATATGTGATCTGGTAAAATGGAAAAGCATGCTGTTTTTTTGTTTTTTTTGAACATTTGTTTTGCTTTAATAAAAGAAAACTATGAGACTGAGATGACCCATTAACCCTAAAGGTCATCAAAATAAAGGTTTTCAGATGTCATAGTGAAGTTTGGGTGCTAAGAGAGAAAGAAATACTGTGGAGTTGTGGCAAAATGAAATGTAAGGAGACGACTAATGATACATTTTCATCTCGTCACTTGCAATAATAAGTAAGTCTTTTAGAGAAAAGAAAATCCATTTAGTATTCCATATCATATACCTATCTTGGTGAGAGTGATCAGATGAAAAAAAGGAAAAAGATACATATACGGTACTAAGATAGACCCACCACGCAACGACAGATTTTGTAAACAATTTCTTTGAAGGATGAAGTTTTCAGTGCTCAAATAGTCCAAGAAATACTTGCATGCAGAGTTGTTGAGAGTATGGAGGGTAGAATATTATTCAACACCTAGAATACAGGATTTGCAAAACCTCCAAGTTTTCATTTCCTGAACTTTTTGCCATCTCTTGGATGAAAATTAGTCAATATTATAAGCTAAACATATACATTTTAAGTATAAGAAATTCATAGAAATATCATTTCCGTAATCCGGAAATTTCTGGACGTCTAGCAACACAAAACTATGTGTGTTAATCACTATATTTCATGAGTAACTTGATAATGCATCAATGGGAGAAAGATGATATGTACGGTGTGTATGACTATGACATATTCTGTGCCACTTTACACACAAGCAATATTTTAGAATCGAAAGAAGTGAAAGTCTTGCATTTGTGTGCCTGTTGACAATAGGGATTTAGTTTTTCAATCTTCAAGTGGTCTCAAGACCTTAAAAACTATGACAGTCTAGTTCTGTATCTCAGCCTAGTGACAAAAGTTGAATATGTCTGAAAGAAAGAAAGAAAGAATCTGGTCCTATAGTGGCTGTAAAACGCTTTGCCTTTGAGCTTGCTGTAGAGCATAGAAAAGCGCTATATCTACTATTACTATCTATTGTTATTCAAGTGGATTATTGGAAATAGTGAGTAAGCCACTGACAGTCACTTTCAAATCTGTGCTCTCATTCAATGTATCCATGCAGAAAGAAAGGCAGTGAATAGAGCTTAGTATCTGGATGTAAAACAATTCTTTGCTTAGTGTCAGATGTAAAGGTTTTTATCACAATAATGCTTCCATACTATTAGGTCCAGTGTCATTAGTCTACTGCCTCCATATCAGTGTAGCCTAAGTCCGGACTGGTGTCGATTGTGAGCTCAGCCTCGGAATCATCATCATGACCATTGTCCATGTCCTCACCCACAGGGGCATGTGTATTTCTGTTGACAGAGACATCCTTCTTCACCATCCTTCCATTTAATCCGTCCACTTCTTTCTCCTTGTCCTGCTTCTCCATCAGCTCATACTCCTCGGGGGACATCTGCAGGGAGCCAGACTTGTAAATGTCCTCACCAACAATGTCCTTGTTGTCTGCAGAGCTGGCCAGTTTTGTACTTTTCGTTTTCTCTTGGTTCATGTTGTTGAGGTCCAGGGCCCTCATAGAACCCTCACCCCGACTGAGCTCACTGAGCAGGCGATTGTTGACAATCTCCTTCATCTTGACTGATGACGACATGTCACAGTCTTTGTGCTCATCAATGTTGACATCATCCGACTCGACGTGAGGCTCATCTTTTCCAAGAGGATCTTCCTGTTTCATGAAGACATCATCAGATGAGGAGGAGGTAGTCCGAGGTGTTTCGGTGGGTATGACAGTAGCGTTGAGCGGTTGGTTGCAAGTCTCAATGTAGGGGTAAGGGGAGGGCACTGACAAGGCCTGGTCTGTGTTGATGGTTGCCGGGCAGCCACGTCGTCGGTAGAACAGGAGGTAGGCATCTGCTGTGACCACAGACTTCTCACTCACAATGGTGCTCACACGGCTATCATCACACAGACGCCAATCTGGTGAGCAAATTCAAATTCCATTCTCAGTTTTACTACACTTCACTAAAAAATATAGCTCATGTTATTGCGCTGCTGGCTTGGCTTTGAATAATAACAAGGTTTAAAAACCCATTCTGTGTTAGTAGACAAGAAGTCAATTTCAAAGCAGTGCTTTAAGTAGGCCTACCATGAGTTATTGCAGATGGAGCTCCAACATTGCTATGCATTAGAGATCAGTCTTTAGCTCACTTTGAAATCTACAACAATAACAATTAGAATTCACAACACCTATAAATATAAACCTTCAGTTATTCTTTACAAAGTACCTAGCACACACCACTCTCTACCCAATTGAAGAACAGTCCTTTTTGACAAGAAAGAAATGTAGACATTTGACAAAAGTGCCAAAAGATTGAAAAAAAAAGTTCAGGAAAGGTTTTGCCTTCATTAAAACGTCATATCCAACATCACCCACCAACTTCAGGACCACTGGATCCTGCCTCGCCAAAACATTTGGTGTAAGAGGTGTAGTGCCCCCCGATGAGAAGGCCGTGATGATTTGCTACTCCATACAGGTCGTACACAGGTGGTTGGTCTCCATCCTTCAGCCCTACACAGAACTGTGAGAGATCCAGGCCGCTGGAACACAAAGACACAGCTAGGGTTTACTTTCTTGGTGGCAGCTCGCTAAATGCTTTCAACGCTTTGAGCTTGTTGCATCTGGGAAAAGCGCTCTATAAATGAATTTTATTACTAAACATGGACACTTTTCAATAGTTTCCTAAACTACTGTGCCATGACTTTTTTTCTCTAGTTGAGGCTGTAAAATGTGACATCTATGAATTCTTAACAGACAACACACATAGAGAGCTTGAATTTACTTACTTTCTTCGCCTATAGAGAAAGTATGGTATGAGAGTAGCTCAGTTATAGTTTGACCATTCAAAAGCTTTATATATTCTCTCTGATTCTTTACCTTGTGGGGAAGTCAACAAGTTTCTTGATCTTGGAGCGCATGAGGAAATTGTAGAAGGAGAACCGTTTGAGCTGGATGATGAGAGTGTGGGGGAGTCTCCAGATGGACATTTGCTTGCTGGCCTCCACATGCTTCTTACAGCTGGGACAGTACCTGCATGAAGTGCAAGACACAATGTTGAAAGGTTGTTCTACACAGTAGGTTCCTAACAGAACCCCCAAACATGAGCCAGGAATCGCATGATAGTAATAAGAAGAATGGATGATATTTCTAACCTTCATTTACTTCTAAGTACTATGAAGCTCAAATGTGCCATATTTGTTTGTTATACCGGGTAATTGTATGGGTAAAAAAAGGTGTTTTTTTCTTATTCAGGCTGCAGAATTTAATTTTGGTTGTATCCAAAGTTTGCCATGTGCTTAAAAAAGAGAGCTGAGTCCATCTGGTGACTTTGTTCATGTAGGAAACTGAACGTGTTCCTCGCTTTCTCCTGCCCTCAATTGTTCCTTGGGCGACATTTTTCATGATGCTACAGTTTTGACGTTTGATCACATGTAATCATGTAATTCTCTGTTGGGGCTTATAAACATATATGGCTTCGGACTGTCTGGGCAGTAATATGCTGTAAAGCGTATTGAGCTATAGAGCGAGAAAATACCCTTTATAAATGGGCTATTATTACTACTATTATGTAATCAGGGGTTTACCAAGCCTCCTCTGGACTGAGAACTTCAGGCTCTGTGAACAGATCCAAGCACTGGTGCAAGGTTGGTTTGCTGCCGTTTGCTGAAATATTAAAACATTGTGATGTGATTATGATCTAGAATTGAAAAAAAAAACGAACACCACTGTCAGTCAGTTCATTTCAGTCAAATATGAACCTTAAAAAAACAAAATGTTATTTCTTTAAATCTGCGTCTTGTCTATACTGTTCATTTGGTTTAAATACTTTCACCTGATTATGCTCAAGGTTTCTGCCCTTCAATTAAGATAGAGATCATTTGACTTTGACACCATAGCACATGTATTTATGGAAACATGTGTGTGACAACTTGTGTTGCTACGCATAAACAAAAGAAACATATTACAAAATATAGTGCAAACATTGAATGACTACTAAACTGAAGAAAAGTTAAAGCCTAGATTATTAAGACATTGACACATTATGGAAAAAACATTTTATTTCAAAAGTTTAGTCTTCTTGATGTTTTGGCCTACATGTGTATATTAAATGTAGGAGATAGTTCTATTCTTAATTCTCTTTCAATATTACTGTCAAATAACTGCTTGACAGCCTAATTAAGCCTAATTGATGACATACCTGTACCTAATGTGTTCAAGTTGTCCATAACTTCTCCCTCCTGAAAAAAGAAAAAAGGTGAGAAAATATAACTACTATCATAATACAATGTAGTAAGTAGAGGCAATAAAAAAAACACATTGTAAAAGATGATAAATACAACAGAAAATGCTGATTATGTGTAACATTTTTCACTCCCCCGATAAGTTTACCGTATCCGTAGTCCACTGTACCTTTATCTTTCATAGACAAAAATCAACTTTTCAGTATAAAAACGTATGACTCCAAAGTTCAACCTCTAACTTCAGATGACTCTACAATTGACTATCCATTCACTTTTACAACCCTTTTTTAACTAACTAGGTTGGCAAAGTAACAGTGGACAAAAGTACATTGTCTCTTACTTTATTGTTGTTAATTCTTTCATTGACAAAAAGAAAAAAAACAATACATACCAATTCTTTTGATTGAACTATAACGTAATACGGTGTCCGTTCATTGTTGCGCCAATCCATGGACAAGATTCTGCGATTGACGAGTTCTAATGGGGTTTCACCTGTTGGTTGAAAGAGTAAAGCTGAGTAGTAGTTTTTGGAAAATTTAGTGAAAGATCAAAATCACATGCAAAATCATCACAGGTGAAAACTACTACTGAGAGGTGAGTGTCAATAAAAAAAACACTTCATGAGAAAAGAATACAAAGGTAACAATATTTCATTATTCCAATCTATTCACATCTTAAGTTCCTGGCAGTGTATATTGGACACTTCTCACAAACGATCTACAAGACGAAATGTATGGGCAGGAGAGAAAATCATGAAAAGTGTTGGATTAGACAAATAAAGCTGAAATCTAAAATGAATATGTATACGAGGAACAGATTCCAAACCCAAGGCATTTCACCTAAGAGGCCTATCCACTGGCCATACTCTTGTGTTTGTCTGGTCAATAGAGAACATCGAACAATGGTATCCCATTGGACCAATACAACAATATGAGCTGACCTTTGTCCTCCAACCTCTCAGCTCCCTTGATGGCCACACCCTCCATGGTAACAGGCTTGACATAGAATGTGGGGACAGCCCGGTCCCTCTCCGCCTCGGAGACCTGTGACTTGAGCACACCAGACTGGGGATTTAGAGATAGACACACAGAAATAACTTACAAATTTACCCAGACTTCAATATATGACAGTTTTGTCAAAAACAAGTTTCGATACTAGGCCTTTATAGTAGGGAGTTGAGGCCACTACAGGACTAGATATAGATGTACTCTGAATTTAATTGAGAACAACATAAAAAATATTGTTCTTTTATTGATACATTCATTAACACTTTCATCAATCTTTCATACGAGAACAGGGACACTATGTTTCATGTTGAAAGTATTTCTACTTGAAAAAAGCGGGAGACAAGGACTTATTCAATAAGCAAGCAAAGAAACGAACAAACCAAGCGCCAAACAAATCAGTTTTTCTACATGTGCATGTACCTTGACCGAGGCTGTGTTTATGCCACTGTCTACACTGACTGGTCTTTCACAGCCGCTGTTCTCTGAGGTCCCTTCACGGCCACTCAGCCCAAGAACCTGGGGTCTTGCACTACCTCCTGTGACACATGTTAGAATAGTCTTTCATACTGGTACATAAACATAGAGATATATGAAAGGTAGAAGAACAACATATATGCACACTCCTGAGGTCAGATGAGTAACATGTAAGTAATTAATACATTCATGAGAGTGTCCATCAGTTACAAACACAAGATCAGTCTCCTCAGTCTGCTTTTAGTGGAGTAGGAAAAAAATCTTATTTATGAAATCATGAAAGATTATGAGAGAAAAAGTCAAGGTGGGGATGGATTTCATGCTGCGTAATATACAGAGTGCTGGATGGACAATGTGAAGGAGTGGACTTGACTACTGGATAGCCTGACTGGTCACTCAAGCCGAAGACAAGACCAGCTGGCGTTCATTGACACAAAAGTACTCCTCCATCCATGTCTATCCTATGACTAGCAAGTTAAAGGAGAGAGTGAGTGAGTGAGAGAAGAAGAAACTGTTGGCTCAGATCTTGAAGTGGAGGCAGTAAAACAGAAAGATGTAGTAATCGGTAGTTAAAGAACAAAACAAATTATGTGGATTTTAGGCACTTTACAAATAAATTATTATTATTATTATTTATTATTAAAAAGCCAACAGACCAACAGCTGCATCAATCTCCCCACCCGCCGCAGCCGTCTCATCTGGCACTTGTGTGTCACTCTGGTCCCCCGTCAAGGTGCAGGTACTACTGGCAGAGCTCAGACTGTCCAGAGAGTTGAGACTGCTGCACGACTGGCTCAGCCCACTGGACAGGCTGCCGGGGGTGGACGGCAGGCCCGCTGTGCCAGCCATTGATGAGGGCGTGGAGGTGGTGCTGGTGTTGGAGGAGGAAGAGGAGGATGGTGCAGACATGGGTGAGGATGAGGTCGTCGCTGCTGTGGTTGTGGGTGCGATGCTTCTGTTGGTCTCTGAGGTCTTCACTGGAGGCTGGGTAGTGTCCACTGAGAACCTGTTTGGAAAACATTGTATGTGAAGAAACCATCATAAATTTGGCCAGTTGTATATTCAGAAAAGTTTTCAATTTTATATGCAAATTACGAAAACTTAACACTTGAAAACAAGAATCAGAGATATCGTGTAAAACAAAAATTCAATAAGAAATAAATTAATTCATTGTATCTAATTCAATCATTCATTACACAAGAAAGATAAAAATGAATTTTTGCTTTGTCTATTAGACCGCTGTATTTTTTTAGCAATGTACCAATCCACCTGTCCAGAAGAATCATGTACCTGGCATAGCCCTCCATATGCTTGACAAGGCAGGAGTAGGTGGCCCTGGAGGCAGGCAGGGACAACAGGAAGGGGCAGCCAATAGGCTCTGGGCATGTGCTGCAATGGGACTTGTGCAGCTGCCAGTGATTGCGCTGGCAGGTCCTGGAGAGATCGGCAACAAATGATTTGTTAACATTTTCAAATCAATGGATAGCAATATCATATTATCTATCCAGGGATGCCCTTTTTCCGTCTAAAAACGGAATTCCGTCTTTTTAGCGATCCTCCAATTCCTCCGTCTTTTTTTTTTATCGGCAACGGCATTTCTCCGTCCTGTCGAGAAAATTATTTCCGTCCGGCAGTCAAGAACGCGAACAGACGCGAGTACAACGTGCGTATCGGAGAAATTTCCGGTTACTAATTTTTATAGTTTTTGGTTTCAAACCGGACGCCCGCTTACGGCGCACGCGCAGTTGTCTACTTACCTTTCCGTTTCTTTGAGAGGCATGAGAATATAGGAAAGCCTGAGCTAAAGAGAATGGCTGAGGAAATCTTCAGATCTGGGAAGAAGTTCAAGAAATCAACTTGACTAGAGGCAGTGGTATGTGCTCAGTCTGACTAAATCTTTTCCTTTTTGTAACTGTTCCTTTTTATGTGTGCTAACAATACTAACATCCATCATTCATTGAGTGTCAATGGCGCCGCGCAGAAAGTTCCGTTTTTTTTCTCTTGGCAAGAGGGCATCCCTGCAATATCTATATCTCTGTAAATTGCTGACATTTTTAATACCCACTTAATGTTTTAGGCTACATGGTGTAAAAGTGTTCTCAACTTTGTGTGTAATAATTATGTATTTTACATCATGTTGTTTGTAAATGAATTGCATGTACATGTATTTACTTTGTTATTCTCATTGTGATATTGTAACGTCTTGAGCTACTCAAGTAAAGGCAAAAATGCAAATAAATAAATAAATAAATAAATAAATAAATAAATAAATAAATAAATAAATAATAAATAAATAAATAAATAAATTTAAAAAAACAAAGATTGTTACTTTCAAATCTTATTCTTCCTCTACATTTTTCATCAAAGACCTCAGCAATACAGTAATTTCACTCTTTTTTCTGCGTTTCATGATATGGGAAATTTGGTCACATGTCCAGAATGTATAGCTGTTTGATTCAAAAAAATCTGGTGTGGGGAAGGAAAGGGCAAGTGTCTCAAATCCATAGATTTACAGACAAAATTTGCCGGGGAATTTGTAAAGGTCAATCACCTCATGTGAACAGAGGTCATAGAGGCTAGAAACACAGAGACTCAAAAGAATGTTGTGATCCTAGAATGAAAATGTCTTTACTTTTGCATTCCGAAGCTATACATGTACTTACTGATCACAATATCCAACTTTGAAGCATTTGGAGCATCTTTTGAGACCGGAGCTTTCAAGAGAGGACTTGTGGCAGTAAGAGCAACGGCTTGGGTGCTCAGTGGGTTGTAAAGTCCTCTGGGGAAGGAAATAATATCACACACTTTACCCAGCTCTACAGTGAGGTCAAAGCTCTTTAAGCCCATCAAATTCACACCACATAGCTGTCCTTCATCAAAGTAATCAAAACATTTGAAATTCTGCATTCTGGATGAAATAAAACTATACTAGAAAATGTAGAAGCATTTTGAGTGACCCACATCTAAACAAAAGCACTGAGAAGGTCCATGTAGGATAGGCCGATAGGATAGGTAAAAGGATGCAGTTGGCACACACACTTTTGTGTGGGTCCTTAGCAGCAATATGAATATCTATATATGTCATACTACTGTGTTGTTTATCTGTCCTTGTAAAATGCTTGCTTTTGCGGGGTGAAGTGCTATATAAATGCTATATATATTATTATTATCATGAATTGTTTTGAAGCTGAGTGGAGGCCTCCATTCATATAATAGGGCTAACTGTGAGAGACATGGCCTCATATCTTCACAATTAAGAACAAAGAAGAAGAACAAACCAGGCAGAGAGTTGAGGCTAGAAATAGCTGCCATATTGTGGTTTGTACCAGCAACAACAACAAGTCTTGACTGGTGTATAGTGACCTAAGTAATACAGAGCTGTGGTCCTCCTTTCAGGGATACAGCTAGAATGAGCTATATAACACGGTTATGAACATAAGCTGCATGATATGTGGTATGATTGAGCGCTCATGACGCCATAGAGATTTGAGCTTTTGGACATATATAGTCAAAAGGCTGGAATGAGTGTGTATGAAATGTTTTTGTCGTCGGATTTTTTTGTACAACAACAAAATGTAAAATGTAAAAAATAAAGGCAAGGACTGTAACTTAAGGTCCGTAACTTCAACAACAACAACAGTCTCAGTGTTCACTTAGTACTTAGAAGTGAGCACTCACCTGCATGACAGGTATTTCCACCACCTCCTCTCCTGCCAGCTGTTCCGACAACACCTCTGAACTGGGGAACACAGAGCAAGGCACCAGTCAAACTTGGGTCACTACAGCTTGCTGTACAGCATTTGCATATCATTACCCAGGCAATGGGTAAATGAGTTGTGCGCTCTTCAATATGATTTATGCCCTCTTCGAATGGTCTTGTTTTTGAGTTTTACATTTACACCCATAGAGACACAATTAGGTCATATGAAACCTACATTTTAATGTCCATCTCCAATAGGACAGAGGTGGACAGCCACATAAACTGACCACATGACCCATGTCTAGAGCCCCCTAGAGAACCTACGAACTCGGGTCGCCCGCATAGAACGCGTTAACCCAACATATAAACCATTCTGGCTATCAAGTGGCCCTCAAATGGTCTGAGTGAATGGAAGTGACAATTGCCATATTCATGAGTTAAAAAAGAATACAGTTCAATCATGCATTATATTCAATATTCCGATGTTAGTTAGGTAAGCTTAGGTTTTTGCAATATGACATCCCATCTTAGATTTCTTGGATGAGATGTACCAGGTCAGAGGTGCAAACAGGAGGAAAAAAAAAATCCTGAGAATATTTCTGCGTCTGGACGGTGAGCGCCAAAGGTGCGAAACGTTGAAACCCCTAGAGGGGTCCGGGAGCATGCCCCCCCCCCCCGGACATTTTTTGTAATTTGGGGCCTAAATATGGCCACACCTGTGTTTTTTTTGTTGTTGAAAAGGCTAGAAAATGAGGATGAAAAATGCATCATTCAAGGACTAAAAAACCTTTTTTTCAGGGCTCTCAGTGAGAAATGATGCCAACCCC
>JAUELK010274698.1:0-15368 GCA_031471215.1 Gastropteron pacificum | reverse complement strand
TATTTAATTTTGCACCGGTGTTCGAAGCGGAAATGAACGTTTCGTTATGGGCAGTCATATCGCGTGTTTATTCGACTGCCCAAAACGTAACGTTCATTTCGTAACTAGGCTAGGCCGTCTTTCCGGAAATTGCTACGAATCTACGATAGCCCAACTTAGCCTACAATCTATGGTAGCCTACAGAATAGACAAAGACGGAAGTTCAACTCAACTTATCTAATCTAGATCTAGATCTATGTGCTCATTGTATCTTTTGCAAGCGAAGCCTAGGCTTATTGAATTAGGGCATAAATCTATTATGTAAGTCTATGCTACGATGACCGTGACCGCAAGTAGCCAAGTTACCAGTTACCCAAGACCCTGATCATGTGACAATTGTTGTGAATATTTTGCGTTTTTTTTAGCCTAGCCTCTAGCCTAGGCCTCTAGGCCCTAATCGTTTTGTCGTCTAGGCTAGATCTATCTAGGCGACCCTAGATATCTAACTCTAGCTTGGCTACTAGACTAACCTCCCCTCCTTCCTTTTTAGCCAAACAAAAGCCATCATGGCGGCCGTAGTAGTGTAATCATGAATATTAGTTGGTCTGAGAGTGAGAGAGGTCTTGCTAGAATCTAGTTTTACATTGGGAATCTTCCCTCAACTCAACCTAGATTAGGCCTAATCTACAACATGTGTGTGAACCTGGGTGCAATGTTTTTATGTCTTTCTGCTTTGTTACGGCTACGGCAGGGATCTGGTCTCTAGCCTAGCTAGAGTTCTCAAGACTCAAGCTCAACAATCAACAAGAAACAGCAAAGAAGAACAGGAGGAACACTCTGAATTGTATCGGAACATTTCTGTTTTATTTAAGTCGGAGAAAAGAGTATAAACAGTGACTGCTGAAGCTTCGAAATGGTAAGAGTAAGACTGAGAGTAATCAGTAAGGTATAGACTTCTACTTCTAAGATTTTAGTAGACTAGAGTAATCGTACCCAGACTGGGTCCCAGTCCGAACACCCTCTGCTGCATTTTGCCTGAAAACTGGGTCTGTGGGTGTACTAGTACTACCGCAAACTCGGGGACCCGAGTCTAGATACGGTCAGCCGCCATCAAACAAAACAAAGGTCTAGAATTGCCATCATGTGAGTGAAGAAAAAATAAAGCCCAATATTAATTACGGCATTACGGACACTGTTTATTTTAGAAATCGGTCTTTCCTGATGTCGCTCAAATCTGGGCCATAAAATATAATACACGTAGTAGGCCTACTCCTAATAATACCTGAGGCCTTTTTCATGGGACGCATCGAACGAGTCTATGCAAAAAAAATTGGTATTCATAGTGGGTGACTTCCTAGCCTCCCCTAAAGGAAAGGGCTAAAATTTTGTCAGCTCGTAGTATTAGGAGTATCTCTATACTCTATGTATGGGCCAGACTTTGTTGCTTTGAAAGCGAAAGTTAAGAAAAACGATGGCGGTGATTGTGTTTCTTTTAGCATCTACTGCATTCGACGGGGAGAGAGCATCGTGATATATAACTTAAATCTATCCACTGGAATTTACAACGTAAGACTAGGCCTAGCCTAGTTTGATAACACATATATTTCCATTAAGTTTTAAACTTGGTCGAAGCGGAATTTGCATTCGGTTGCTCCATCTCGACGTAGTCTAGATCTATGATCTTAGCAACAGCATAAAGGCAATTCATGTTTGTTGGTGGGTTTTTAAAAAAAGTCATAGACATTATATAATCTACAAGTTTATTGAATAAAGTTTTGAAAAGAAAAGAAAAAATAGTCACTCTAGTCTCAATAGTGGGGATCGAACTCGTCTCAATAATGACAAGAACTCATGTAAAAAATGAAATGTACTTGTGTGATTAAATGGTAGTTTGGATTCCTGTATTTGTGCTAAATGTTCTTCTTCTTTTGTTAAGTTGCAGCCTCAGACATGAGGATCAATGCGACTGTGTTTTGTGCTTCACCAATACATTATATATTTGTTCTTGGTTTCTCCTGTCATAGGGCGCAAATGACTCCATGGTTGGTGATACTATCATATTAGTTATCATCTAAAGAGACTGCAGAAAGAATGATGGTTCAAAGTTCCGAACCAAGCAGCAGTGCTCAACTCAGCCCAGCAATCTCTGTTCCTGGAGATGCAAATGCTGTTTCTACATCTATGAAAAGAAAGAGCAAAGCAAAGGATGAGAAAACATGTGGTGTATGTGGTGATAAAGCCCTTGGGTACAATTTCAATGCAATCACCTGTGAATCCTGTAAAGCCTTCTTTCGAAGGAATGCTCTCAAGGTAAGTCATTTAATTATCTCTACCCATCTCAGCTGGGCTAAAATCAATATTTTGTGTGATTCTAACATGACACGACAATTGTTTTCTTCTTCACCTGTGATGTAAAATATAAACATTGTTCAATAAATGACATACTACCTACTTATTTTGTTCTCTTTTTTTTTCTTTCAGACAATTGTTTGCCTATTTGACAATGATTGTGTGGTGGATATTAGAACTAGACGATTCTGTCCAGCTTGTCGAATAAAAAAATGCTACAACATCGGAATGAACAGAGACATGATACTTGGTAAGTTTCACCCACAATGCCAAACATGTTTATGGTTTGAAATGTTACCAGACATCCAATCCAAGACAACTAGTGAAATTTACTATACAGATAGCAACAGGTTTTATTTTTTTTAATGTTAAGTGATAGACTTGATATTATGTTATTATGATACAGGGGTTACCGCTTAAATGGCCGCCATGTATTTGTCTGATCCACCTAAATGGCTGCAATATGTTCTTGAAACAGAATATTCCATGATATATATATAATATATATATATATTTCATACCCTAAAGTGGCTGCTGGCCTCTTGAAAAATCTGCCTATTTGGCCAGTTTGATGGACAGAAAAGAGCAATGATAATTAACGTTAACCTTACTGTTCACTCAGTCTGACGGATGGCACATACCCACCCGCTTATCTCTTCTACTGCATCATAATAATATCCAATCATCATAAAACCCATCCTCCCCCTACACACACGCAGAAAACATCTAAAGAAAAAAGAGCCGACATAATTGGTTTACAAGGTGTGCCGGGCAGTAGGCACCAGCACTCATGTCTGCTGTATGGCCCAAAGACAGTGGGTAGGTTTTGGTGGACAACGCGAGCCATGAATAGTCAATCATATCACGAGTAGGCAGAACCAAGAGTTGAGCAGCCAACCGTAATGAGCAGTGAATGCTCACCACACGGCTTGCCCACCCCAATTAGGGGGATTTTGCCTAAATGGCTGTTTTTCTTGTCAGCCGAGGGCCAGCCATTTAGGCGGTGACCACAGAATTACATTTTGATGTTCATTGATTCTATTTGTGGTGGTGTTCTCTGTTCTTGTACTCATATTGAGTGATTTTCAATACTGAATTAACTGAATACTGTTACAAGCTTTGGTATCCGTTTTTGATAATTGAAGTGAATCAGAATGATAGTGAAAGAGAAGAAATTGTACAAGTACACAGAAAAAAGGAGACCCAAATTTTGAACTATTCTATCTGCCAGTTTGAACCACATAATATGGTACATAGACTTGTGACTCAATCATTCTCTCATACACACACACCTATCCCTATCATGTTCTCAGATGATGGTGAGCGAAAAAAGAGGATGACCAAGCTGATTTCCAACCGAGTGAAGCAGCCCTCTACTCCTGAGAGTATTGCCAATGTTCCCATCAAGAAGGAGGTGGAGCTACCAGTGGAAACTGTCACTCAAAGCAGGATACCTATTTCAGAAACAAATCAGCCCACCACCTCTCCTCTCTCCATGCCACATGACTGCAACTATGGCTCCATTTTCAAACATGTCTCAAAGGACCAACTGCCCTCAGATCCCAGTATGTACTTCCACTTGTCAACAAAGGACAATCATCTCCTCAACAACATCACTATGGCCTACAGAAATACTTTGGCAGCTATGCCAGAGAGGGGGCTTCATGCTGACGAAGAGGGCTACCAGAATGCGACAGACTTGGTCAACCATTCAGAGATGGTGGTGCGCAAGCTCATCCAGTTTGTGAAAGATTTGGGAGATTTTCGACACCTCACTCAGGAGAACCAGGTTGCTTGCTTGAAGGCATGTATCATGAATACCCTGCTTTTGCGCTCAGCACTCTTTTACAATATGGAAACAGACTCTTGGGTTACACCAAAAGGAGAGATTCCCTCCAGCATACTGAAAGATGCCACTGGCTTTGTTGAGCTGCACAACAGCCATGTGGGTTACTGCAGAAGAGTCAAGTCATTAGCTATGGATGACCTGAACATCTACGCCTTAATGCAGGTAAGAATCATGAATTCAACCAATCAATAGATACACATCAATTGACATTTTTATACGCTATGCATTTGAGATGACTTATTTATTATTAGAGCTATTTAGGGTTGACTTCCAGTGACATGGGAACTTTTTTACTTCTTCTTTTTGTTGTTGTTGTAAATTGCCAACCATCGCATTGTATGTATTTAGTGTTCTAATGACCTGTTTTGTTGTTGTTTTTTTGACAATTTCTCTTTTTTATGTGCATATTTATTACTTTTTTTTTTCAGTTTATAGTAGGCTATTAACTTAATTTTGTAGTGAGATTATTAGTCTTTAATTTAATCATACTTTTAACTACAAATGAAACATACTTTCTCTTACCTGCAATTTTTGTTCTTTGCTTTTCAACCATTAGTTTAGTATTTTAAGTATCATGTATGACTCCTCATATGATATGATATTATATTCAAAGGACAGAGTCCACATGTATGAGGCAGTTTACACTCTCCATATTGCAGGGGTATGAACTCTTGACTGGCCAATCTTCATGTGATGAATATGAGGAATGCATTTGACTTAAAGTTTGCTATGGTGTGGATGTTTACATATATGTATTTTTTATACACACATTCCATTTCTTTTTAATGTCTTTTCAAAGTTGCCTGATATTATGACAGTTTCTGTCAAGGGGGCTGGAAAATCTCATTAGACAGCTGACTCACCAGACTTTATTATTGTCTGTCCACAGGTGTTGATCATCTATGACCCATCAGGCCATAACATTTCATCAAGGGAGCTCGTCTCATCCATGCAAGACAACTACTCCACGTTGTTAAAGCACTACTTGGAGTCTTGCTATTCATTCACTTTTGCGAAAGACTGCTATGTGGGTGTGTTGAACAGGTTGTGTGACTTGCGTCTGCTCAGTCATGAACATGCAAAGATTTTGATGTAAGTGAAGCCAATGGATGTTGAGCCTCTCATGCTTGAAGTCCTCAATCTCAAGTGACCAGTTCTTTGAAGAGAATTAACTTTGATACAAATGAAATGACATTTCAGTGCTGTCAGAAGTAATAGAAAGTTTATTAGAGAGCCTTGACTGTGTCTATTTTTCTACAGGATAATTTCCAATCTGAATTTTGCGCATTCTGATGAATGATTAAAAACCCACTTCCAAATTCTCAAAGTTTTGTGATACCACTAGGACGAGCTTGTTTCACTGATATATTTATCTTACTTTATCTCCAACACAACATTTTTGAGATCTTCAAAAGCGGGAAATCACCTGGGTAGGTGAATAGTTCAATCAAGGCTAGTTAATCATTCATTTAAGAGAAGAAGGCTTGGTGAGCAAACAATCTCATCTACGAGGATGGAAATTATTCATGGAATGTGCTTATTAAGACAGTGCAGACACTGATTTCAACCTAAAACTAAATAGAGATGTCTCTTGCTAGATCTGTTCAACAAGTCTAGAATCCTCTGCACTGTGAGGAAGAGATAGCAGACTATTATTTCACCTGAATGGATGGATTACCTTTACCTACCTGTGATCTGGTACTATTTGTTGTTATGATTGCAGTGTGCGGTGTGCTTTCTTTACTCTTTAAATGGAAAAAGTCTACAACAATGTAAGTGCATGTTGTATGCATCTTGTTGCAGAAAATGTACTTGAGTGAAGAGCATGTACCAGTAGTCAGAGAAAAAAAAGTGTTCCTTTATAACTACTCGATCTACACTAAATTCAACAAATACAAAACAAAGTAACATGTTTGAACATTTGCCTGCTGTTTTCTTGTGTTGAGATACACCAATATGACATACATGTACATTTCATTAGTGATAGTGAAGTACATGTAGTATCATTTTGTCAAAATGGATAATGAGTATATACTACTGGTCACTGGTACATTTTAATGTACCTCAGTCCCAGTGATATGTTTTAATTTAATTTGTAGGTTGTGTCTGAATCTATGACCTCATGTATTGACTTAAGGATTTCTAACTGAAAATGTGTTTAGGAAGAAAGAACCATAGTAGCAACAGGCCTACGCAACTTTTTGGTGGACCCTTATTACTCAATCTTAACTGAAAGATCTCTATATTTATCTTTGGAAATTGTATGTGTATCATGTACAGTGGAACACTGATATAACGAACAACCCCCGGGAAAGCAAGTAGTTTTGTAACCATCATTCTTTGTTTCCGTCTGCCTCTTATTCGTAATTTTTTTTTTAATGGATCAAGGGGGTACAATGTACTGTATTCTCTCTTTGTTAAAACAATAATAGCATGTGGGTGCTATAGCTGTCATTATCACAAAGTCTTCAACTTCAATCAATTTAGTACATTGATTTTCTCTCAATGTTGAACCTCCTAAAGGGGATCCAACAGTCATAGATGTAACGTCAAAGACTGATTGAAAATAAAGCCCTTAGCTAGTGTGCATTTTCATAATAAGATGGGAGAGGGCATTACTTTGTCATCAGTACTGTAGTAGTATTTTTAGTTGTTCTTTTTCACCCTGCATTTCCCTCTTTCATCGTATTTCAAAATATGAATGGAGAGTTTATTTCTTTAAGTTTAAGTCACACAACCCTTTTTACATAGTAAAGACCACTCTAGAGAAGGAAGAAAAAAAGAAATGAAACCCTGTCTGGAGTAGAAATAAGATATCCCCAGTTGTCTGCACTTGTCGTCTTGATTGATAAATTAACCTCTTGATGAACCATGTAGCTGTAGACGGCCGGGTGCTATGAAAGGTGTGTTGTCTAGCACACTAAAAAGAAGGAAAAAAATGGAAAGAATTAGCATGTAAATACTTAGGTCAATTAACCCTAATACAGTCGTCTCCGCCTAAGAACCCACCCCTTTGGAGCGGAGAAAAACAGGTTCTTAACGGTTTTAACAAACGATTACACATGCCTATTCCCGCGAGGTTGCGCCATTGTTACATCACTCCTCAAGCCGAATTGTTCTTATTGAAATTCTAATGACTGACGAGATTTAGCCTTCACCATTCAATAATTCATCTGAATGGCTGAGAGACACCAATCCCGTCTGATAACTAATCCAGGTGCATTGCGTCATTTGTGATCCACTGTGTGTGTGATATCAATTGTTTTAAAAGAAGCGCATCATTTGTTAAGGAAGGTGTGGGTAAAATCTTAATCTTTATATGTAGGAAGCCTGAATCCACAACATTATGATTTAGGTCAAGTCTTATCATGAAGAAGAATCTTGATAAGGTTGTCGAAAGTGTTGAAGATTTACTTTTATCTTTTTTTGTTTTGTTGACATCTGTCTGTCTCAGGAGACAATGATATTTTTGCGCCTATTGGCAACATTGCAGCGCCTGCTGTGACTAGAGGCCTATTCGTGATAGGTGCTGCATTGGTGGGTGTTTTTGTATGGGGTAGCAGTGTCTGTTGGTTCTTCCTTCTTTCTAGGCCCTTCTCTTCTTGTTCGAGTGCCTTGAAAGCCGCCGTGGTTGCTTTTCGCCAGGATCTACAATTTGACGTAGTGGACTCAAAAGTTTCCTGTGGGAATGTCTCCGGCCTTGAGGTCACTTTTACGACGTCCTTGAAAGGGGGGATGGGCCTACCTTTAGGTCTGAGACCTGTGGCCAGCTCTCCGTACAGGATGTCTTTAGGGATTCTGCCGCCTGACATTCTCAGACGACATGGTCAGGCCAGCACAGTTGTCTCTTTAAGAGGAGCGCAGGCATGCTGGGGATCCCTACCTGCTATAGATAGGACATCAGATTAGGGATTCGGTCCTGCCATGATATGCCTAGGTCAAGTCTATCATAAAAAGAAGAATCATGTTTGTATTATTTCCAAAGTGTTCAAGATCTACTATTATCATGTTTACCATTACCATCCATTTAAAGTGGTTGTTTTAGTAGTTTTAGTTGTGCGGACTTGACATACATGTATTCAAGTTGTCACTCTGCATTTGTGGACATTGATTTCTTTATTACACATTTCTAACAAACCACACATCAGACTGAAACCAAATTTGAAAGGAAACTTTTTTATGGTTTAGCGGGTGACATAGGCCTATTTAAATTATCTCTTTTGCTTTCATTTGTGCAATCAATTTTTCATTGTTTTCCTCTAGGAAAATGCTCCATTTTTTTTACAAAACCTGGCCTAATTTAAAGGCGGCGCATATATGGATTTTAGACTCATGACGACACAATATGCAGACGTCTGTTCACATTTGAAAAAGTACAGAAAAATTGGCGTGAAATTCCTTTCTATGGGGGTATTAAAGTGTTATGACAAGGATGAGCTGTTTGTTTGTTCTACGGGATGAACAGATGCCTTTCATGAATGAGTAATTTTTCTAAAAAGTCCATAAAGAATGCCTTTGCACACTGAACAATATACTAGATCTTTACACAGCTGTGAGCACTGCATTTATTAACAGTAACAGTGTTCACTGAGTTTGGGGAAAACCAGATAAACAAAAAAAGGCGATCAGCAAAAATGTGAACTGTATAATTTTGTATCAATTCTGAGCTCTACTTGGCCCCGTTCAGGAAGCGTAAAGTCTGACGATTGTCCACAATGTGCAACCTATGCACTTTTTGAAAATTGCAGTAATACATGCAGGTGCCCCTCAAGAATGAGAGAGGAAAAGTTATAGTGGTCTGCAGTTTCAGTATTTCAACAGTTCAGTGTCATTTCTTGGCATTTTTAGAGTTTGTGTGCATCATAATACAATCCTAATTATAGTATGTATAGCTATACACAAACAAAAAAACTGTTTACAATTATTTTATGATGATGTAATTCCAATTGTAATAGCGGTCAAGTTGCCAGAAGTGATGATGATCTTGTCTTTTCTCACATTGAAAATGAAATCAGCATATTTGTTGATTACTTTTGATAATAATAGTCTGTTACTTTTATGAGATAATGGCAGCGATGCTATTCATTATTCTGACATAATAGTGTGATATTGATGAATGATAGGGACAACAATGTGACCATGTTATGATTGTGACTGTGTCTTCAAGTAATCCAATTTGATTGTTGTTACCCTGTGTATATTTCTCAAATCCTGTGATGATTGATGAAACAGATGTTTTTAAGAAATGTCCCACGCTTTATTTCCCATTCTTTCTGCTCTTTCATCATGACTGCTGTAGGTGAAATTTTAAAAAGTCACATCCGTGTGGTGGACAACATACTTTGTGGCTTTTTGGAATCTCTCCAACAAAACATTCCAGTGATCTTGTTAATTAATGATTATATAACAGTTAAGATGTTCCATTACATAGTGCCTGTAGTATAGCACTAGCGCCAGTGTCTGCTACATAAATCATTGTTGTAACTATCTTGTTTTGTTCTCATACCGGTACATTCGTTATTCTTGTTATACAGTTGTCTCCGCTCAAGACCATGATCCGCCTAAAAAAAATGGGTTTGAGTTTGAGATGACACAGAATGAGTACCAAGTATTTATTACTATCATTTCATAACAACTCCTCCTACTCCTATGATTACCCATGAATTCATGAATCTGCCAGACTAGAGACATGTTTGTCTGTTGTTGTTTTTTAGGACCCCAATCCATATTAAGACCGGTGGCATCAATGATGGGCATTTCATGTTAAATTGTTTCAGATTCTTCTTCTCTATGCTCACATGTGTTACAAATGTTTGGAAATGGAAACTGTTCCTCTTGGCCTTTAGAATCATATAAATTGTGAGGCTTGCTCCTTCTCATCAACCCACGATGTGGCTGGTTTAATAGTACACTATACCACTTCCATTGTTGTATGTATGATCAGGGAAGGTGCATTCTTTGTAGAAACCCATCGTCCTGATGATCATTATCAATCGTCTTACTGTAACACCAGGCCTGAGTTTGATTGAAGATCTTATTTTATATTTTAGTGGAGGTTTTGGAGGTTTCCAAGGGCACTGATTGGAAGTAACCCAGTTATGTTAAAAGGGAAAAATAAATTAAAACTTGACTTTGACATAGTTGAATACATTGTAGTTGTATTCATTAGTTCAACCCATTTCTTTGTAAAGTGAGAAATGCCCTTGCCTCTATCACAATGTTGTACTGGAAGAAATGTTGAAAAGGAAACAAAATGTTTCAAGAGCCATAGATTTCTTTGAACTTCCTTTTCATCGCTATTTTGAATGTTATGCTGTTGGATCTACTAGAGATGGGTTTCTTTTGATTCTGTTTGCCTTGCCAATCTTTTGTAAAAATTCTTGAAATTAGGACTCTTGTTTATGTTTCAAAATGTTTTGAATATGAGTTTGGTACCTTTTGATTTTCTTTCTCTGTTGTTTTTTTTTAATACAGAAGTATTGCTTCAATTTGAAACAATTGTACATATTGTACATCAATTGTTTAATGCTATTACATATAGGTAGCCTACTATGAACTGTGTTGTTTCAATTTATTATCTATTTCTTGGATGTGATTTTGATGCCTTGGCCAGAAAAAATCGACTTATGGAATGTCCTGATTATGATTATGACGTTAGGTGCAAAGGGTTTTTAATTGTTCCCACCATTACAAGACCTGCCAGCTGTTCCGTTTTTCCTGGGACTGTCCCAGTTTTGGATCTTGAAAATTGCTTTTGTTTTAGTTTTAGGGAAGTTTAAAGGAAATTGTGCCCCAAAATGTAATGTTTTTGTTGGTAAAAAAAGCAATATTTGGGTCATGTCCCCTTTTGGGGTTTTCAATAAGTTGGCAAGCCTGCTTTACAGTAGAGGTGTTAGAAGATTTACAGACTGTCGATTTCAAAAAATAATTTCTACACTCTCTGTCTGGCAACCATTTTCTTTGTCTTTGGATGTAGAAACGGCTTCACTTCTGGTCCTTATAACTTATTGATTTATGTAAGAAGAAGACATATTCTGTAAACACATGGTACAATGTATCACAGTTATCACATTTATTTGTATATTGCTGTTTCCTAATTTTTGTCTTTTGCATGTGATTTTGTGTGGTCATTGTCATGTCTAGGGACCTTCATTTCTCTGATCCATTTTCTCATTCTATTTCATCCGTACCTGTTTCATGCCTTGCTACTTGTCATTTTGTAGCATTGATCAATTACATCCAGTGAGTCAGTATGATAATGAAGTGATAGGCTCCATAACAGTGATGATTGGTGTTGTTTACCCCACAGTGCAGCAGAACCCACGCTCAATCAAATGATTATTATTTAACTACTTGTGATAATTTCCACTTCTACCCTTTTTCCCCCCTTATGATATAAAAATGTTTTTGTTTTTTTTCTTTCATGTATTTGATGAAACAGATTTCAGGATGCATGTGTACCTTTGTACAAATTTCACATTTGAAAAATGATGTGTAGATATCTAACTAGACACATACATGTACATAGTACACCATATGTATTTAAGTACATGCCTTACACTGTAAGTTACAGTACAGTGATAATAACCAAGACAACATTATTTTAATATCAAATGAAAGTCTTTACAATCTGGCAATGCCCTGTCACTTTAGCATTAGCATGTTAATTTTAAAAATTTAATTGAGCATCAATTTACCAAATCATAAAGAGGAAAACAAACGTAAGTAGATCAACTATGTATTTTGGTCAATTTACATGGCTCTATCATGATGTACCGCCAAGACAAATGTGGTTTAAGAAGAGTATTCACAGCAAATCTAACATAATGTGGTGAATGTGTGTTTTGTTCAAATCCTCCTTTTTGTTCATCCAATACGGAAATTTACCAGAGCTAGAGTCTAAATCAACACACCCATATGTTTTTTTAGAAGAACACAGACCCAAATCTCCTATTAAGTTCAGAAAGTATTTCTAGTGTGTCAGCTACACCTTACACAGCATAGTGAATGCCAAGGCCAGAAGCAATTCATCTTGGGATTATGTAATTCAATGATATTCTTTTTGTTTTCATTGATCTACCGCACTTCTATATTACTACAACTAATACACACAGTACCTTTAGTACGTATTTCTGATGTTGCCAAAAGGTTAAGTGGGTCTTAGTCTTAGGGGCTTTTGGATTTTCCAAGTGCAGTGTGCAAAACCGACAAAGTTGTCTGTATACGAGAATACACAGCAAGTTCTCAAATTAGGCATCTTCTTTCTCTACAATCTCTTGTGGTCAATGGTGTGCTACTAAACATGTAAAAGGTGCTTGTAAAAGCTCCCTATTCATAGTTCTAGTAGTACAGGTACAATGTATGTTGATCTCTATTCTCTGAATGTTGTGTCTGATGTTGTCGAGCATTACCTTCTTATTCTTATGTATAGATATTTACTCTATTACTACATGTATACGTTGTACATTCCATGCTCCTTCAGTCAGTCTCACTGATTGTCATGTTGTGATGTATTATTATTGTCTTGTTATTGGCAGTGTTGGTAACAATCACTTGGTAAATTTCTGGAATAATTTGTCACAGTGATTTTGCCTTAGAATACTTATGAAGGATGATAAGCTTTTTTTTTTTTTTTTCTCTCTCTTCTTTCTAATCATGCTTTCACTTGCGAGGAATATTGTTGAAAAAATCTGAAAAGACAATATGGCAATTTTTACCTTGTCAGTAAGTTAAAAAAGTGTATTTGGGAAACAAGAGGTTTATTTTGCTTGACAGTTCTGGAGGATACAGGAGGCAGGTGAAGTCAAAGTAATAAACATGACCCATCTAGATATCATGTGACCCAAAATTCAAACGCCATATGAGTATGAGGGCCCATGTGTTGATATGATACATCAACGCAATCAATTTCCTTGTTCGTGTTCATTATTAGAAAGACAAGAGGTGTTTTGATTGAGTTGTGTTAGTGTATACATTCTTGCTTTACTATATAAACCAAGGTATAGATCGATCAACAAATAGACTGGATCTAGATCTAGATTCTTTATTTGTTAGATTGGTTGCCACTGTTCAGCTCTCTAAACACTACCTCTATCATTCCAAACAACAGAAGCTTAATTACAAGTTTAAGTAATGTAATATCTGTTTAATGCGATGCGTTAGTAATCTTAAGTTATGCGAGTCAGAACAGTCCCGTGGTAGATACGGAGCATTCTCATTGCGTTAACATCTTTTATCGGTTCATTGCACTAGTTCAGAAATCATAAGCTTATTCACTAAACCCGTTAATAGAGTAGATTGTGTGACCACTGACCACAATTGGCACAACAATATTTTAACATTTGGAAGAAAGAAGACACTTGTACTTATTCATAGGGATATAACTATAACCTACAAGACATGAGACAGCTTGTATCATCTTTTTTACAAATACTTTGCCATAGCCTTCTTAATATGCCCACCCGGTACATTGTTTTTCATAATTTCCAAATGACCATTTATTTAATCTTGGTCGCCACATTTGTTTTAAACTTGCACGTATCACACCTCAACTACATAATCAGTTATTCAAGAATTCCTCTGTATAATATGACTAAAGAGTAAGAGATAGAGAGAGGACTTTGGAATAAGATGAGTAGTACACTTTTGACAAGACTATGTTAAGATTCGTTAATGATACTTTCTACTGCCCAAGGTACATTAATTGGTCATTGTTCGCAGAGCTTCTTTATTCCTTCCTCTTTCTAAGTCATGAAGTGTTCCTTCAAACAGAGGCTGACACACAGTTTTCTTGATTTTCACATATCCCTTATGTAATTCCAATAGAGGTGAGTAAATCAAGTATGCATATACTGAACATGCTGACATTTCCTTCTGTAATGTTCACATAGGAATCAATAGAAAGGAAGGATTGAACCAGATAACTTTACGTTTATCATATTATAATCATGTTGTTCTGTTTGCATCAGTTACTACTGTTTCTGTTAGTCATGTGAACCCATTTTATTTGTAATATTTTTGGTCATAAGTCATATGAATTCTGTTCCGAGGTAGCCTACAATATGAATGTGTTTTCAGTAAAGATACTTCGTCATTGTACCGAACATTTTCAATTGCCTTGTGTTATACTCTTATACATATTATGTGTGTACATGATGTATATGGTGGTTTGTAGTCCCCAAAACAGTTCTCCACAGATTGTCGTCGGAAGGGGGGGATGGGATTATTAACAAAGGTTGGTCTTAGAGAAGGGTGCTGAAGTATCATTGTGTAATGTACAAGAGATTTTCAGTAAAGTTTGAAACATTTCTTTAGATTAAGATGGGTTGATTCGTAGTGCAAGTGCGTGTGTTCAAGGAGGAGAAAATATTTACTACTCCTTTCACAATGGATTACCAAAAATGAGATAAGATAAGACATGATGGTTCTTTAATATCCCATTGAGGGTAATAGTCGCGTTGCCAGCCTTCATATTCTTTGTATGAACCTTGCAATTGTGATTCCTACATGGTTTTATTTCAGAAATTGAAAGTTGGTCCCCTGAGTATCCCAAAACTGCTGGATGCTATTCTGAGGAAGTTGAGCATTTTGAGTTATTGCCCTTGAAAGGTCATTTAGTGCAACATTTAGAACAAGCAATTTAAATTGGCGATAGCACGAACATGACTACAGATTTGACACATGTCAAATACCAAAAATACTCAAACAATACATCAAGCAGCTACCTGCAGAATGTCATAAAGTTTTGTTTCCATTCAAAGGAATTATTAACCTTTGAATTATTCGGGAAATGCTGAAAACAACGCTTTTTGCGAATATCCCGTAACTGATGGGTACATTTTATACGCATAAATAATTCAATTTGTTATATTCTACCTACAAATTTTACATGTGAAATATGGACAGAATCGCACGGAAAATGAAGGAGTTATTGCCCTTTGAAATCTGTTACTAAAAATAGAACACAGTAACTTTTGATGTTTTGATAACTGTCAAAGAAGCAAAACATATGGACATAACACATTGACACTCTATATTAAATTTCAGCTGATTCCAAAAGAATCTCAATGAGTTGTGCCCCTTTATATATTTTAGTGATGAGCAATTGGGGCATACATAGCTTGTCGAGAAAATGAAATATATGGCCCATGTTTCTGAATTTGCATTGTTGGTGTACCAAGCATGCAAGATA
>JAUELK010274588.1:0-15373 GCA_031471215.1 Gastropteron pacificum | reverse complement strand
CCCCCCCCCCCCCCCCCCCCCCCCCCCCCCCCCCCCCCCCCCCCCCCCCCCCCCCCCCCCCCCCCCCCCCATTAAATCAAAGACTCAAAATTTTTGATAGGACATGTAATGGATGTAGGTCTACAAATCAATCATTAGTACAGCATTTTATTTATTTTACTGTAGCATTATTGTCTTTTCTTGAAAGAAAAACAAGCTGAAAGTGTTACAGCAAGACGCATAATTAAATTATGCATTATGATAGATCTATGCTAATTCAAATTTAGATGCATAACATGGTTTGTACATGGAACATGTAGCACTGTTGTAAAAAACAACAACATTTAGTGGAATGTCATGAGAAAACTGCATGTCCTGCATGAGACTTCAATCACTGCATGTTTATTCCCTAAGGTTCTATCGTTTTTAGAGCTGCTGTGAAGTTGGTTACAAATGGTAATATCTAATGGCATGCATGCACCAGTTGGCTTTACAATGTTTTGATGTGCAACGCTTCTGAAGTGGTAGACAAAGAGACTTTTGGTTCAAACAATGGTTCAGTTATGCTTGATCGATACACAAAGTTAATAAAGGAAAATGTACTCAGTTATGCTTGATACACAAAGTTAAAGAAAAATCTACTTTACGAGATGGGTTGTGTGATTATGCCTTATTCTTTTTCTTTTCTTTTTCTTACTTTTTTTTTCTTGTTGTTGTTTCATCAACTTGACAAGGGTCGAGGCCTATCAAGCTGATATAGATTTATTGACAACAACAAAATTATCCTTAGGGAGATTGTCCTTGAATATCGATGGCAGTGTCCATGTTTTCTGTCAGCCAGTATCAGATAAATGGAGAGGCAGTCAAAACTTTTTTCTTTCTTTTATGAGACATTTCTTGAAAACACTTTTTTTTTTCTTCTTTACTATTATCTTATGTCAATAAAAACACACACAATTAAAAAGTAAATTATTTAATTTAAAAAACAACAACAAATGATAAAGAAAATAAAAATCAAGTTTAATTTCCTCAGCAATTATTAATTATTCTATGTCAATGCTGTTTAGTTCTTTGTTGTTTGTTGTTTGTTTTTTGAAGAATTTTAGTGGAATTCCTGGTTAGTCTCTGTTCTTGTGTTATCATAACTTATGCATGAATGAGTATACGTTGTCAAGGCTGTGTGCTGTTGGTATGGTGGTTGAGGTTTGGTATTATCTTTCATGTATTACTTTACTATCCATACACCAAGACAAAGCTTTTGAAAAGCACTGTTGTTCATTTTTTTCAGTTTTTGATAGACAGATCCAAGCTTTTTCTTTTAGTATAAATAGTATAATAATTATCATGATTAGTGATCATGTATTCTTTTATTTTTTTTAAGAAGAAGCAGATTCGTTTGTAGGATTTCTGCTTTTTCATCTTTTTCTTCTTTTTAAAACATATTTTAATCAATTTATTTTCAAAGCATCAATTAGATATCTTATGTTTTTTTCAGTAGAACAGTTGAGAAATGTTGTTTTCTGCTTGAATTTACTTTCCCAGAGTATCTTTGTTCAATTATTACAGTCTTTTAAAGTCACGATGAACATAGTTAAAAGTAAAGAGAAAAGAAATTCAGAAACACAGACAGGGACTTTTTTTCATGGGTGATTTTGTATATTTGCTTCTTGAACTCTAAACCTTCAAAATACCTATCTTTTCATTGATTACCAGGAGTGTTTTTAAATGCAAGTGGGTGGAAATGTTGCCATCTAACATTTTGTATGATAACCAAATGCTGCCTCTGCACACATCCATCACAATTTTTTCTAATTGTATAATCTTTTCTCAACTATATTCCATTTGTTCCTTTTGTGATATAAATGCATATTATATCTATACATTTAATTAATTAACTAGGACAAAGAGAACCATACTTATGTTGATCATCTGAATCACAACATGTTATTCTTTGGTAACTCTATAGGAAACAGTTACTTGTAAAAGTTCACATTTTTATCTTTCTTGCAATCCATTTATTGTAATTTCTCATTTGGTTAATTCAATGTAAAATTATAAACAGAATTGATTTTTACAGATAAAAGTAAGCTATAAATAAAGGTGATTATTGTTGGAAAATTATAGGAATAGAAAAACTTTGCTAAGATGAAATGGCAGTCAATTAAAAATGAAGTATCATGATAGCACCATATTACAAATAATAACATTTTGTTGAAGAATCTATTCATGTGCTATGCTTTATCTAACAATCAACAAGTCAATTTACGGAGAGAACAAAATTCAGAATTAATGTTGCTTCTATTTGGTATATCTGCTCACAGCATCTGTCGCTTCTGATGCAGCCAAAACCTTGGGCAAGACAAAAGACAAGAAGAAAGACAAAGGCAAAACATTGGGCCAAGAAACTGAGGTTGGTGCAAACTGTTATTCTCATCGTAATTTCATATATACACATTTCATTAGAATTGTGACTTACTTGACTTTCGCCTCTTGGTTCCTTGTTGTGCTTCTGGTTTTTGTTGCTATTATTGTAATCAACTTTGCCCCAGTTGACTTTGACTTTGACTTCCACAAATACGATTACATATTGATGCCCTTTGCATAGTCTTCTGAGTCATAAATCAGAGTTAACAATGTCAAACACAGTATGTAGGAAATCAACTGGATTTCAGATCATATGCTTATCATCATTATTTATCGTCATCTCTTCTCTAGCGCAATATTCATTATTAAAGAACAAGAGATTTTTAACGGCCCTTGAAGTTGATAATATTTGATCGTAGGTCAGTGTGTGTGTGTTTTTGTGTGTGTGTGTGTCTGTGTGTGTGTGTGTGTCTCATTCCATTTATCTCTATAACTTTGATTGATTGGTGCACACAGTCATCAGAGAACATGGTGAGCTTTTAAACTTCATTTGACTATTGTTTCACTTGCTTGTGTTATGAGTGACCATTGGTAGTGCTGCTTTGTTAAACTATTAAAGTAATGAAGACATGCAGGGAAGACACTTGTGTTTAGTTTGCATGAACTGCCTTTAATGTGCATGCTTTGTTTGCTATTTTGACTGTTCACTGTCAAATGAAGAAGATGTTGTGTTTTTACATTAAGTATAGCTTTGAGCTTGATTTTATTGCTGCATTATGTTTTACTTTGTTCTGTACAGTCGCAGTAAGATAATTTATATCATTCCAATTTGTAGTAGTAATATCATATGTTTTACTGTGTAGTAGAATAGAAGTTATAGTTATTGTCTGTATAACTCACGGTATTATATGTTCAAGATGCAATGCAAGCTGAATGTGCTAAATGATATATGTAGGCTTTATAAGAAAACGTTTCATGCATTGCTTAACTGCTAAAACCATGTCCACCATTTAATTTGTTCTCTCAAAAGGACAGTATTCTTACCACATCTGTCTTCTTCTTCCGTAAAGTCGCAGCCTCAGACTTAAGCAAAATCCTTAACCTTTTGAGGCCAAATTTCCTGTTGACCTGGTATAAACGAAACACCGCTCTATGACGTAATACTGGTACAGCTGTAGGGCCTGTTTAGTAGCTTAGTCATCTTATACTTATTCATTTTCTCAGGAGGCCAGGTATGGCAGCCATTTTGGGTCAGGGGGTCAGGGCTCAAAGTCAAAGGGTTATGTTTGCTTCAGAAGTTTTTGATTATATCAGCACCCATCAATATGCTTGTCTCACTACATGAGTAGTATAATTAATGCAATGTGTAGTTTTCATTTCTGTGTGAAGTAGTGCAAAGGCTGTACAGAAATGAGCACTTTGTGTAAAACATTGTATGGCTTTGTAATAGCAATGTATTTGCTTGATGTGATAAGACTTTGTTCGGTGGCAACACTGCATCTGTTGGAATGTCCTGTGCATATAGTAGCCTCAAACAGTCCTATTGGAGATGGATGTTAATACATAGCTCCCACCTCTTATATTACTATTACCAGTACTCAATTGTGTCTATAGGGATGTAAAACTCAAACACCCATACACCCATTGAGCCTCAACGATGTTGTTGGCCTTTAACTCATTATTTCCGGGTGGGTTTTTCCACTATGCCGGGGCCCCCTTTTACAAAGATTATGTTGCTGATCCACTGGCAGCGGCTTGCCGGAGACGAGTTAAACATGTACATGTATATATACATGTAGGTATTTTATGGAAAAACTGCATGACTTAACTTACTTGACTTAAGCCATTGTGCATCCCAGTTCTCCATCTCTTACTAACGCTTTGACGCTTGGTATTATGGTGTCTAGAAAGGTTAGATAGGGAATTATTATTATTGTTATTGTTGTTTGTTGCTGTTGCTATTCCCTGCCGTGGAGTTATTCACTCTTGTCTGGCAATGCCAGTCTTCTTATAAACTTGTATGACTGTCTGAGCTGGTTGGGGGGTCCATGGAGGATGTTGTGGGTTGTTGGTATCAGTGGGAGGTAAGTCTGCTGTGACTGTGAGCAAAGAACAAACAAAGTGCAATCTTCTAATTCCGCACTGGTCATTCAAAAACTAACTAACATGCACTTGAACCGCATCGACCCTGGCCAAGATGAGGCACTGAGTATAGCACATGTAACCCTCTCCACTCGACTGTGGACCACCTTAGCCCCATGTGACTTATTTCACGAGTCACTACCTAGATCTAGTAGTATACACCTTTTTGCAGCCTCTTTCTTATTCTTACTGTATCATGGTAGTGTACGGCCAGTGGATACCATTTTTTTGTATCCCAAAGGGGGAGCCCACATCCACATGGGCATACATATTCATACATATGTATTATACATTTGCTCTACTAGAGAGACTTGTATGGCATTTTCACATTCTCTTTCTATATATAATATGAACATGAACTTATTATGTAATGCAAGTCTCAAGGTACTATTCAGTGTTTATTGCTAGTGATCATTTCAGAAGAAGAAAAAAAAGAAAAAGTGTGACTTGAAAGTGTTTGCTTTTGCTGATTCAAGCAGGGAAGATTATACAATTATGGATGGAGGAACTAAGTATCTTTAGAAGAATAGGATCGATTCAACGTTTTATTTCCCTATGTTGTATGTGTGTATGAGTATGAGAGAGAGACAGAGACAGAGGGATAGAGTCTGGTTGCGTGTATATAAATAATATATTATTTGAGTGTGTGTGTGCATGTATTGACTTGTGACTCAGTGTGGGATGTCTTTCTCTTCCAGAACATGGATGCCCTGGACCAGATCAACCCTCTGCTAGAGGAGGCAGACTTCATGGACGGACAGCTGTGGATAGCTGGCAACAGGACTCTGATCAACCTCAATGTCGCAAGTCAGTCTTTCACTTTTCCTCTACTACTATAGTATTATTCTAGGGATCAAACCCAGACGGAACATCCTTGACAACACAGAAACCCTCAGACAACAAACCGTACCATGATAGTTGATAATATTTCGCTGAAATCAAAAATTTGGACTGTAAGAATGCAGACGCTGTCACCTTGTCATGCACCGAGTTTAATTGTTTACAAATTGTTATGAAATGGTTACATATTCTAATTACACAAAGCAGACCGAAAGAGGGACTTTGGTGAAAATCGCATCCATTTTGGTGCATTATTAATGGAGGAGATCTGCTTTGAAGTTCAAAGTTTGCCTCTTCTTACTCTTATTTATAGAGATAGACCAACACACTGTGAAAAACATTAAAACTGACATAGTTTGCCTCTTATATATATATATGATACATTTGATGATGAGGAGGATGATAATGATACAATTATTATTATATACCTTGATATTTGCAAATTGTGCAAAAAAATGATGTTTAAATAGTTTAAAACAGTGTGTGCTAGAGGCTAGGGATTTTTTGTGACAGAATTCTGTGTTTTTTTTACTTTCCAGGGAACAAAATCACTGAGGTGGGTCTGTCTTCCCTCCTATTGGCCATAGAGTATCAGACAACTTTGACGTTGGGCAATCGTAGCGGAGGATCAGGCCTCATGAGACTTGTTGTCTCTGTAAGTATCTCCGGAATGTTTCTGTCTTTCTTCTTTTTTTTTTTACTCTCCTCTCCTATGTTTCTTTCTTTTGAAAATGTATAGATTATAAATATCGTATTCAAGTTCAAACACTATTTTGGGTACTTTAACTTAACATGTCTGAGTCTGTAGTAAGGTGTCAAAAGTATTAAAAGAATCATCTACAGTATCTACATTTGTTTTGTCAGTGCAGTACCATAGCGATAGTATCCAGTGATGGTATGGGTATGACAATGTAATGTGATAACAAAGCAATAGTTAACATTTATGTCATGCTTTCTTGACTTGTTTTTCAGTAAGCTCAAAGAGAAGTGTGGAAAATTGTTCTGTTTTAACACTTTGTCAAGCGCCATAGAGCAGTCGTGGTGGATTCTGGTGCTATATAAATTCATTATTATTACTCATTACTATTAATAAAATATTATGATTATTATTTACAACAGCCACTATGCAAGGTGCAATAACTTGTTCTGAATGTGTCCCCAGAAAAACTCTGTCCCCACCGACAATGAAGTCATGACCAAACTGAATGACAAAATGCAGATGAAGGATCCTTTCTACAAGCCACCCACCTCACCGGAGGGAGAAAATGCTTGAGGAAAGAAAATAGAGCAATAATATCGGGCTTTCTAACAAAATTTGAAAATGTTAACATGATAACATGATTCTGAATCTAGCAACTAGGAGAACAGAGCAATATTTTGCTAATATTATATTTTTTGACATTTTATTTAACAACACATTAAAATTCTGAATCTAGCAACTGTTTTGTCATCCTGTTGTTACACCTTTGTCACACCATGCCTCAGTGATTAAGTATTATAATTATTGTTGTATTCATACTCATACTTTGTCTGTGATATCTCTGGGGTGGCTGAATGGCTCACATTTCGGGTTATGTGGTCTCCAAGCAGGCTATAACTGGTTTGAATCCTTCTGGGGGGTTCTGGCCTTCGTGTGGGCAGTTTATAATATAAGAATACATGGCTGCCCTCCTCCGTCCTTTTGGAGGTTGTAGACGTTAAAACGAGTTTCACCTCTTCTTATGTGACCTAATTGTGTCGCTTGGGGTGTAAAACTAAAAACTAGGAAGACTTCATTGATTGCTTGGGTCATAATGAATAACGTCAAGAAGGTGACACAAGCTTTCTAATGATGTTAGTGTTAGTGTTGAAAAGGAAGCGATTTACTACCACTGTAACACTAACATTACTAACAAGTTTTTTTTCTCTTGCTGCATAGGTCACGGTCTTCCTTTGTATTTATACATTTATACACATTGTTATCAAAGTATAACTTAACTAGCCTTGGTTGAAACACTGAATACCAAATGTACTTAATGTGAGGAATGTGGCTGCTCTATTCTCCATTATTGCCTGCTGAATGATTAAAAACGGAACTCGTAACATCACAACTGTCTGAACTAGGGTTATTTTGTATGTAGTTTTTGTAAGTTTACTTACTTATTATACTTATAGATGATTGTTGTGACGAAATGTTGAAGAGAAAGATTGTCTTTGATTTTTATATGCTATTAAATTATACTGTTTACTAAAAACTGAAATCAGTCTTCAGATATTCTTTCATTCATAGGACCAGGAAAATTCTCAGACTTGCACCTGCATAAGGGGCGTGTTACTGTTAGCACAGTAGGTAGAGCGTTCAGCCAACACCAAGTTATCGACCATGGGGTCGCAGGTTCGAACTCATCCCGTGCCAGGCTAGCTCAAAGTTGGTGTTCACTTTGAGTGTTTTTTCAGCCCCTGGTCTCCTTGATAGGTGGAACCGAGCACCTAGTCTCCTTGGATAAGGACGATTAACTCGGACGCCCCGTGCGCACATTGCGCACGTTAAAGAGGACACATATGCTGAGGCCTGTCCATTCCTATAGTATAGATTGTCCAGCCATGTTGGACGTTGCCTGCCCCATTTTATATAGCACATTTTATTGCTTTACAGTAAGTTCAATGTGCTTTACAAATACAAAACAGTGAAAGGAAAAACAACTTTTCTGTTACTGTGAGGAATAATAATATTAATACTGGACACAACAATCTGAAATGAACAAATCCATTTTTTCCCACTATCCTGAGGTTTTACCAATCCCCATATAAAAAAGCAGCGTCTGCACCAAACAATGATGGAGGCTCGTTAGCACAGTGGGTAAAGCGTTCAGCCAACACCAAGTTGTCAACCATGAGCTTAAAGCTCAAAGTTGGTGCTCACTTATGGAGGGGTTTTTTCAGCCCCTGGTCTCCTTGATAGGTGGGGCCGAGCACCTAGTCTTTTCGGATAAGGACGATAAACTCGGGAGGTCCCCTGGCAGTTTGAAATCAATGAAAAGTAGACCAGTTATGGACGCTGTCCGTGCAAAATCCAAAATTAAACCCTATCATGATCATAATAGCCCCCTCGTCCCCCAAAAATATAATGGCTGATAGGCGCTGCCCTGTGGCGACTGCCTGTTTGCTTCAGTGAAAAGCGAAGCTCATAACACTATGGCAAATTTTCCATGAGAAGGGATGAAGTGGGGATGCCCTGTGTAGGCTACAAAAGTATCAATAGAGGGAAGATAGAGAAAGTAGGTACAAATGTAAAAAAGCACAGTTAAGTACAAAGATAACACACACAAACCAACAAAGTTGTCACTAAAATATATATATAAAAACAGTAAACCAATTTGGGATAGAAATTCTTTACTGAAATTGGGACACCTCTTTGTCACAAAGTCTTTTTATTGACCCTATTACACAGGATCAAGACAATAAACTTTGTCTCTGGTTTGAAAAAAATGTAACATTCCTTGGATGAATGTAATGAGAGGTGTTGTAACAATAACCAGTGCATCAGATAAGAGCAAGCAAGAATCAGCTTGCAAGGGTGAGGCCAATATAAATAACATGTGATGGAAATGTACATAATGAATTGTTGCGCAAGCATGTCTTATTCACTCGAGTCCAAATGCTTCTTTCGTAACTTTAGTAAGTGTAACAGTAGTAGTAACAGCATTTGTTTTTGTTTTTTTTTTCATCAAGTGGTTGCACAGTATACCACCACGAGTCATCAACAATCATCATGTTATTATAGTAGTAGTAGTAGTGGTCCTAGGACAACGTTTGCCAAACATCCTGTTTGCCAGAGTCCTGTGTGAAGCAAAAACTGGGAAATATCACAGGAAAAAGGAGCAAAAACATACATACAATCATAGAGGCTGGTTGACAACATTGTCAGTCAGAGAAGAAAACAGAACATTCATTAACAATACATTATAAAAAAAAGATTAACATGACATCATCAGATTGCTGAACATGCTATGTCACACACATAATCATATTATGATGTATGTATGCTTGGACGTATGGTCTCTTGCCCACACAACAAGGATGATTGGTTTATGTTATGTCTCCTGGCAGTTTTGGATGTCTCGGTTGAGCTATCAAGAATTGATTATATATCGACGTATTTATAGCATCTTGCTGAGGCCTACTTTTCTACATTACATTACCATTGCAGTATGAAAGCAGATGCATATAATTACATAATACAAGATGCTTACTAAATACTAGTAGCTCACTATTCTTCATGCTCTATTCCCATCAAGTCTAGTCTAAGATAGGAGACTTTTCGCAGTGTATAATCTTCCTAAATGTTAAAACAAAAGTACACCTATTTAATAAAAGACTACATTTACAATGACACTCAGTTCTGCATAAAAGCCAGTTGTTATGTATCAAGGTCAAGGTAATGACAAGCTCTATATCTTTAAAACACAACAGCTCTTGCTGAATAAAGTAATACTTAATGAGTTTGCTCACACAAACATACAACAATAACATTAACAACGACAACATAAAAGCATCATTCAAGACCTCTGTGAGTACTCCACACATTTGTGCTGATAATATTAATACTGACACTCTGAGAAGACCTGACACTCACCAAGCACTCTGGCCCATTACTTGTGACTGCATTGCACAATTGCATGAACAAGAGGCCAATTTGAAGGCCCTTCAGTCCCAGGTTGCAGAGCTAGACTGCCATGGTCTATTAGAATTAGACCACTTGAAGAGCAAATAGCTCATACCTTGTGCATGATAGTGATAGCAACAACAACAACAACAACCAAGCACTCAGGGAGATGTGTACCTGTACAAATAATAATTATAACACTAACATCAGCCAGCACAATGTCTCTATGGAATCTCTTTGAGCAAAAGGTCTTGCCCCTGATACTCTCCTCCACATTGTTTGGGTACTTATACATATAATAGTAGTTATAGGTACAGACACTATAGTATGTTACAGCCTTGACATTGATAGTACAACAATAAATTAAATGCTTTAGGTTTGCTGAGCATTTCATCACTCGAGAACAACTTGTTTTCATCTTCTGTCAAGGTTGTCAGTAAGACGTTTAGAATGATGGACAGGTCAGTCTTCTTACCAACAACAAACATTTTACCAATTTAAAAAAAAAACCCACAGTTAATCTAAATAAATGAAAATGGTATTGAAAATCATAACGTTCTATATGAATCTGTTTAAAACCTTTTTTTTTTTTTTTTTACCTACACACTGGTTTTTAAAAAAACACCCAAGAATTGTTTCAAATCAAACTGTTACTGATACTGCAAATGGGTACCCTGAAAGAATTTTGTCTAATAATAGTAATCGCCTACATAGTAATCACAAAGCATAATCATCCAAAGTACCCCACCAATGCATTTATAAGACAAACTAGTCAGGAGATGAGACTAAGCAGTTCTCAGGCAACAGTGTGGGCCCCAGACAAGACATAATAGCTGCAATATATGCACAAGTCAGAAAACATCTTGCTCTGGAAAAGTCACCATTGTCATAGAAAAGAAGCAGTGTTCCTTGAAGGTAGAATAAGGTAAAGACACTGCACGTAGCTCTATGGACAGTATAGATAGTGCATGAGCATGTTGCACTCTAGATGTTAAAAGTTGGCAGCTGTTACTTTCACAACATGTCATGAACCAAACGTCTATGTACGTGTCACCGCACCATCAGAGTATTCCTAGTACAGACGCTAGTTAAATACAATAACTAACCCATCCAACTATCTTTCCTTTGGTATAGAAAACATGCTCAAGCACACACAAAAATCACACATAAACTTAACTAGCCTTATTCAATGAGCCCATTGCCAAAATGCCTACAGTTTAGTACATGATGTAGACCTAGTAATGGAATTGACAACTGGAAAAAATCAGTCAGCAAAAACTTGATGAAACAAAGAGCAAAGAGGTCTGGCAGTTGGACAGCATGTATTGATTCCCCCCAAGGACTGACCCAGAGTACAAATTTGAGAAAAATACACTTAAACTTGAACCCAATTGATGAAAATGATGCCCTATTTTTCTCCTCATTTTTTTCCCTTTCAAATAAGAGGCAGAATGAAATACCCTAATAGTAATAGGCCAATTAATTGACAAAGTTAGTTTCACAAACTGCAATGGAAGTAATAACCGCCTTAATAGTTTGAAAGTTCTGACAAGCATGATAATAGAGTATAGAGAGCAACAGAATATTGTTATGTCATAAATAAATAAGTGTAATTAATTGGAAATAGCTATTTCTGAATAGTGCGTCAATGACTAAACGCCATTGATGTAGTACATGCAGGAGGTTTTACAAGTGACTGAACGAAAAGTGGATGATGTTTGATGATGTGCATATAAATAAATAGTGCTAGAACTCATCAGTATTGATCTGGGACCAGCAAGAAGACATGACACCCACATAGGCTATTCAAGTGTTAGTGTAATTGTTCAGTGTCCAGTGGTCGACAAAAACCTCTCAAGCATGAACCCCAAGGTCAGTCTGTTATGATATTGTCATAGTCAAAGAAAATACAATACACAATCTGTTTTAAAGTCCAATAACAAGGGTACACAAACAGCAGGGATAATACACTTCATGATGTCCATGACTTTTAAATTTGATAAAGCATCTTGGATATTTGTTGATTAAACAGTGATTATTTTGGCGGCAGTTATCATTTCTGCATGCCTATGCAACTTCTTTCTCATACTATCAGTAGGCCCTAAAGTCTTGAGTCATCACATCAAACTAGTGCCTGGAAAAGATGGACAACCAACCATTTCCTTTCCTTAGTGTTTGAACTTTAAAATCATAATGTGATGATTCTGTTTCCCATTTCAATGAAAAAAACTAAGTAGATACCAAGACATCATTCAACTTCATATCCAACAACTTGGTCATCGTCTCTACTTAAACGTTCAAAGACTCAGACACTCATACCAGCAAGACTTAAGTACATTCTACGACATACATCTTTACAGTAGAGCATGAAACCTCTTCCCACAAAACAAGCAAACGAATTATACACTATATACACACAACTTTTCCCTCTCACATTTCATTCAAAATGTACCGATGTTTCTTAAGTGGATGAGAAATTGTGAATCATAAATCCTGGTATCAAGGCCTTTTTCACAATGATAATCACACAAGGGTTGTCTATCAAGTTTCAGATTTTTATATTTATAGTCTATGGCTACATGAAACAAGGATGAGTAAACCACCTTGCATTCTGGACTTGATTCTAACAATGGACAGTGGACATGTTGAAATTTGTATTCACTATTAAATAATTATAGTAAAAGCTGATTGATATTCCTCATGTTCCCAGTCTATAGAAAGGCCATTGCGTTTCACAGAAAATCAGTTATTTAGTTGACTGGTAAATCACTCCATCATGTGTCAATCTCAACATGACATATTTCACTTGGACGAGACAATGATGTCTCTGACTTAAGTAGGTCTAGGGCATTGAGCAACATTACATAGTTATAAACATAGAAAGAGGGGCAGGTGTGCAAACAAATGTAGAATTCTTTTTTTTTCCATTTGTGGACAGCAACAACTCCAGTGTAAAACACTCTATATGGCATTTCAAGAGACACAACAATAAACTTATATTTATTCCACATGCACGAGTCATATAAGTGTATCCGGGGATTCTTTGCCAAGTTGTATGCAAAATACAAGAAAGCTAAAATTACAAAAAGGACAATTGTTTTTTTTAATCCCACAGTACAATTACAATAGGCTAGAAAACTGAACATTACATGATGTCATAATGACTATTATAGTTAGGCCTCATATGAAGAAGAATCTTAACAAATCATCGCATCAGAGAAAATTAAAATGTGGCTCTTCAACGTCATTCATTCAGAAAAGAAAAAAAGAGAAAACCCCACAGACAAACAAACAACTGAGCAGTAGTTTAGACACAAAAGGAGTAGAGATAAACAGCACCATAGAGGTATAATAATCAAATCGTCACTGAGGAATTAATCTGTAAGCTATGACAATGCAATCATACATAACTAAATGCATAGAGGGGGCATCAACTATCTGAAGCAGAGTTTCCGAAAAGGAACAAAAAAGATGATAATCAAATGAATAAAATAAACGAACAAATAAATAAATAAAAAAGGACAAAGGGAAGAAACCTGAAGTGGCTAGTAACCATGATGGTTTGTAAACATTGTGTACTAGCCTCTATATATGAAAACTTTCATCCAAAACTGCTATAATAATAATAACAACTAGTTCTAGTTCTATCTGTCTGTTACCTGCAAAATATAGTGCATCAGTGTAGCCGCTTTCAACTTCAAGGGTAGTATTTAATGTAAGCAAAAAGGGATTGTGGCTTCCGATACAATGATAAAAATAGATAACTCAAATGAAACACAATATGATTGAATACTATAAATTCACTACTGATATACTACTAACAGTATTTGTCAAAAAATAAAAACAGTAAGACAATTCTTTTCATACAATAATCAAGAAGATAGAAGAGAAAAAACAAAATAACAACAAACAAGACTAAAAAGTTGATCACAGAAAAAATGAATCTTTTCACAATGAAAACATTTAACATCAAAGAACCCCATTCAAGCTCTTAAGAGAACTAGACTTGCACACACAGTGGACAACTTTTGTCCTTATCAGCCACAAAACACATGAACACACTTACACACTGGTCTAGAATGATGAAATGGCACAGGATCAGATATCCAACACACTATCATCTGGGTCACGACTCGGGAGAGGGGAAAAAAAGAAACACACTTTGAGGCGTACCTAAGAGACGTTCTTTGTGCCAATGTGGATACAAGAACCTTTCACTATTTATTCTGCTCTTGTAATTGTGAATAATATTAATCATAATCAATCAATACTTAACAAATGTCTATATTACAATATAATTAAAATAATTAATAATGAGAACAGCCATTCTGTGCAGAAACTTGATGACTTGCCCGAACCAATCAAAACTTAAAGCTTGTTAAAATCTTTCAAACAATAATTGCAACATCCTATTACAATGTTTGAACATTGCACTGACATGTGTGACATATTTATTTCAAAATGCTGACACGACACCATAGTCATAGGTATTCTGTTTCCCTTCATTTATAGACTGTGACTGTTCTAATTCTAACACTGAAGGTTTGTGTGACACAAACCCCCTAAGTAGGAAAGAGTTGCACTAAAGTATGATCAGAGGGGGTCTAGCTATGCAAGGAGTCAAGTTCTATTTTCCTCAATCTAGTCAGTGTATCAGAAAAACAGTCCATCACAAAATACACAAAGATACCCAGTGCACAATACCCAAAAAAATCAAGAATTAGTTTTAAAATAACTAATTAAACTGAAGAGGGGGGGGAAAAAGTGGCTTTCCGCTAACTTCCAGAATGTATGAACACTAGCATCCCTGTGATAGCCTTTTGTCATCAAATGAGATGATGACATGTCTCTTGTCGGGAAGAATTCTCAAAAAAAAAGAAGAAAAGAGTGAATAAGAACTATTTATATAAATAAAGCAAACGTAACCTTGTAAGCTTTTTACAGGTATCTGCTTCATTTCATCTATGCCTGTAAATTATGTCAAATGTTAGTGAATTCTTGTATCAACATATATCATTGCTGACATTTGTCTCATATCACGAATGTGTACACACACATCTCCATCCAATACATTAGTGTTGTGGTAGCGTGACTTTTCAACCATTTGTATTGTTGGCCAATAGGTGCATTATTTTTGTTTCAAAACAATGACATTTTATGAGAGAGAAAAAAAGACATCAAGCCTACTTATAATAATCAATATAATTTTGACAATAGGCCAAGGAGAAACATGTTTTTACTTTATTAAAAAGAATCAATCGCTGTTTTGACATTTTGTTTCCACATCTCCAAATGTCCCAGTGTATTGCACTATAATACTAATGCTAACCTTCGCCGTACGTCGTGTTTGACATATCATATTCCTACGTCCTGGGTGGGATTCCACCCGTACGCCAGCAACGA
>JAUELK010274478.1:0-15381 GCA_031471215.1 Gastropteron pacificum | reverse complement strand
TGACTGATGCATATCATGTCTAGAAACTTTGCTTTAAAAACAAACAAACATTTCTGTTCAATTTTTTAAACAAACTTACTGTAGGCTACTCTAGATCTTTTTATTCAATCAGTGGTGAACTGTACGTGGGAGGACTGCAGAACCCCCCCCTCCCCGCGCGCGCGCTTTCGGCGTCTTCGCAGGACTTTACATGCGAAGAAAGTCATCCCGGGAAAAAATCTGTGGATTCAAACCATTTTGAGTGGCAGGCCTGCTATTGTTTCTTTGTACATGTATTATGTTGCGGTAAAACTCTAGCTTAAATTGAACCTAACCCCTGCAGTTCAACTAGATATCTAGGTTGATTCGAAATTCGAATGAATTTCCTACCGATAGTGCTAGATGATAGGTAATGTAATAACCAATAGTTATAAGAAGAGCACAGGAGGGTAGGCCTACACACTGCTCTGCTCAAACTCATCCTGTCTTCTAACTTAGTGTGATCTTAATGTTACATGTTAGCAGGGTTCACTGACATAAATGGTCTACTTCAAGCTACTCCATGTATGCATGTACTAGTTAACAGACAGACAGTTCATACTTAGCACACAGTGGCCTGCATCAGGTTCACCAAGAGTGAACTACTCCTAGACTACCGTACCCTGAATATTTTTTTTCCTTTTTCTTTCTTTTTGTTTTGTTTTGACAAGAGCAAGGATGTACCTTCTGTACTGTAATTTATTGTAATGCCCTGACCCGCTCACTAGCCTAGTTTAATTCAGCCATGGTCTTTGGAATTGGAAGGGGCATGTCAATTATTTGTTTCCCTTCTAATTCTGATCTCTTCTATTACATTTTCATCACTTGAAAAAATTGGTGATAGTGATGATAGGCTTACAATATGTAAGGATAGTGATAGTAACCACAGTAAATTTCGGGAGAAGGCAGAATTTTCCTCTTTTTGTTTTATTACATATAATTATAATAGAAAGAGACACAAGGGATGTGCTAAACTTGTTTTCAGTCCCCTGACAAGTTTGACATGTTTACCATAATATCCATAGTCCACTGTGTAAATGTATGCACAGCCACATTGTTGGTTTTGGCCTTGATCTAAATAAGTACATAGCCTACACACTGATCACATGGCAATTGGAATGATAGACAGCACTGACTTGTAATGGCGGAAGGCAAAAAAAGCTGCTATATTTAAAACACACTAAGTACTAAGCAAACAACAAAAACACTCACTGCTATGTACTGCTAACATTCAATTACCTCCCAAGATAGGTGCACAATATTTCCATACTGTTAACACAGACCCCGTTATACTTATACTGCCAACTTTCTCTTGGTCCCAAAATTGGCGGTAAAACGAGGTTTGACTGTACAATGGATCACCTTATATTACTTTTTTTGTGAGTAGGACATTGATAGCCCTCGATTAGAAACTTTCAGTCTTGTCCAGCATTTGTTGTCTTTATTTTCATCATACTCATACTTTATACACTAGCTCCTCTCCCCCACGTTTTTGTTGTTGATTTTCTGAATGAATTGACCGTAGAAAGGAAAAGCAGGTTTGTATGCCAACTGTTGATACAATTGTTAATTTTCTTTCTGATTGTTAATGTTGATTCACATTGTGATTACAGTATTGAATTACTTGTAGGCTATTTGTATACTCTCGATGTAGATATCATGCATAGTGTAAAGTTAGTAAGCTGTTTGTGGGCCCACCAGTGCAGTTATTTTATGTTCCTCAGTGTATATATTGTTCAGCATTCTAATGCATCCCATCTTTTCATCAATAATACTACTACACTGCAGTATGAGTCATCATTATTATTTGTTTTGTAATGACATTCAAGTCTGTCAATCATGGTCAAAAGAAATTATTTGAATGTGGACACGAATTAAAAGCATCTTCAGCTTTATGATGATACAAGTCTTGTTTTGTTTTGTCTTGAAGCATATTCGCTAAGTCATACTTTATCTGTTTGGTGTGTACTTACGTATGTACATGGTCTGTAGGACTCTTGTTGGTGTTGTTGTAGTCAGGGGTGTAACTTGGGTTATTATAGGAAGTGGTAATAATATGCCAAAAGACACACACATAAGTTGACACTTGCAGTGATCAAAGTAAAAGGTGATACCTGTACAGTGGAGTTCACATACAATACTTTATTAACAAAGCTTATGTCTGCTGAGCATGTTGACTTCACAAAAACAAAAAAAATATTGTCTTTACCTTTGAGATGAAAGATTCTTGCAACAGATTAACTGTTACTGTTAGCTAAATAGCTGGATTAATACAACCACAAATCCATATATGCTTTACTTTTACATCAAGTACTGTATGCCTACATGCTATCAATCAATCACTATACTCCACACATTTTATTTTATCTCTCTCTCTATCCTTCCCACATGCTGCGGTCAACTTTGTGAATTCTTTCTCACAAGTTCAAGCATCACAGGGCTACAGACAAATATGTGACATCATACACTTGGTTCAGTACCAAATCATGGCCCTACTACTAACTCTATTCTAACCATGAAATGTGATGTCCCAATGCTGCATCAATATCAACAGTATCATCAATGTAAAGATTGCATTGCACAGCAATCAGGATGATACATTCACAGGTATACAAAATAAACACAGTTGTTTTCTTTTGTAAAACTATATTTATATAATATAGTATTAAATGTACACTAACATCATATATACAATCAAATCAGTTTGTGCATTGAGGATTCTTAAAACTTAACACTGTACTTTACACATTAATATCATCGCTACTTTTGTCTTTAAAATTAAAAGAAAAGAATAGAAAAAAAAGATAATCAAAATGGCATGACTTTACCATCATACAGGAAGAATTTTCCTGAGTCTTTGAGAGACAAAGAGTCAATCACATTAAGCATGTAGGAAACAGATTGTTCAACACTAAACAGAGTCTTCACCCCTTTGTGGTAGGGCTTTGATAAGGCTGTGTTCACTGTGCCTGGGTGTAAGGAGATGCAGACCACCTTCTTTGGTCCACGCCCAAGCTCAATGCTCAGGTTTTTGGTGGCCATATTGAGGGCTGCTTTGGACAGTCTGTAGCTGTACCATCCACCTAAACCTGGAAATAATACAAAGTACACAATGTAAGAGTAAGAGTGCATACGGTCTTATCACCAACTCAGTAGGAAATATGTGCCTTGCCTTACTACATGTCAGGTATGTGCAATTCACCCAAAGAGTGGGTCTAGCTCTAGCATAAAGAAAATCATAATATACATCATCCCATCAACAAAATCAGATCAACTTTTATAATTGAAATTGTAGATTACATTCCTCCATTCAAATAGTAAAATCTTTTTGTTCACTTTTTTTGGACTACCTTTATTGTCACATATTTAAATTTAATATGAATTTATTGTTTGACGATTAAATGATGATACATTATCTATTACTATTACACAAACAAGCAGAAATGAGAAGCCAAATGTGATGGTTGTTTCTTAGAAACAGCATTCGCTGATGTCTATCTGCCCTATAAACTATAAACTTCTTCAAAGCTCTGTACTCAGAATCACATAAAGCTAACAGTATCCAGAGGCTGGAGGATGAATTATGCTCTGAAGCTGAGTGACTCACCATTCTCAGTAATTGAACCAACTTTGGCACTTATGTTAACAATAACAGATGAATGCTGACTCTGCCTCTCACTTCCTTGTGTGCCAACCAGCCCATCGCCTTTTGCAAGCAAAGGTGAAAAATGCTTAGCCATCAACAAGGGCCCAATTGAGTTTGTCCAAAACGTCTTTTCAAGTCCCTGTATGAAAGTTGAAAGGAGAAACATGCAGAGTAAAATCTCCAATGTATGAATTCATAACTAAGCAAAGAAAACATGAAGAAAGGCTCTTTCATTACCTTCAATCATTATTAGATAGCGTGTCGATTAAGTAGGCATATCATCCCAAGTGGCTGATGTAATTGTTTTCCGCTTTCACTTCTTTCTACACATTTCTGTGACAATTGAAGTGCTCATTCATCTGATGAAAGCTGAGGCTTTTGTGATAGTCGATTATTGGATGAAATCAATCTTTCCATTATTCAGCTTTTTCATATGCAGTTGTAAAGAAAGATTGTGCATAAAAAGTACTATGGACTGCGAAGTGTTTCAAGTATGGGTAACAATACAAAGGTCTTCTCCGCTTATCTTGACATTCACTTAGCTGACACAAACAAATGTGACAATGTGGTACAAAGGCTGATAAAAAAGCACACCATTCCACTCTCCTATCGATATGAGCCTAGAATGGGTTTACTTAACTTAATTGATAAACAAACCTCAGCAGAAACTGCTTTCAGGCTGGTTTCACCCCTTCCACTCGGATGAAGCATTGCAGCTGAGTTGAGTAACAGATCAATTTTTCCAAACCTGAAACACATGGTTTGAATGTACAAAAAAGGCTAAGTGAAAAAAAAACAATTTTAAGAACTGATGAATATATTATAATAAATGACAAAAGTGATTTGTACTTTTATTTGTAGTGTTTGTTTTCATAGTTTATATTATATTCAGATCATGGGGTTGAAAAGGAATCTTTTGTCATGAATGACAAATCATACAAATTATGTAGAATCAAAGACAAGAGTTTTTTTCCCATACCTTTCAGTAATATGTGCTGCTGTATTGCTTATTGCACTTTCATTTGTAACGTCGAGAGGAAGAATGGACATTTGTTGATGAGATTCTGCTTCCAGTCTCTGCAGATCTTCAGCAGCCTCTGGTTGTCTGCAGGTTGCAATGACATGTGTATTGCCACGGCTCAATAAAGACTTGCAAAACTGAAGACCTATTCCTCTGTTCGCTCCTGTAAATGTGAAGAGAGTATAGAAGATGTAATGACTTTGATTCGTTAAGACACCATCTCATGTTATCATACCACAGGCTGTGAACTATCTTGTAAGTAAGTATGTAGTTCAAGTTCATGTGAGTGAAAAAAACCAACCCTACAGACTTCATTGAATGATTACTGAAATATTTACCACTGAATCCTAGGTGAAGTTTCACAAACAATGCTTCTAATAATATATAAAGCATACTGAGCACTATACAGGTGTGCCCATGATGACCCATAGTGTAATGATCAGGGGCCGTGCGCATGTCAGTTCCGTAAGCTACGTTGAACGCAAGGCCTACTCCTTGCGCAGCTAGTAATAGTTCGTAAATCGGTGTGCATGTCATGAACGTACGTAGTGCCTTCTATAGCTACTCATTGGAGTTCCGAGGTCACGGCAAAATATAGTCCGGGAAAACACATTTTACGACAAAGAAACAGTGTTTTTCTTCTGGCGACAACATCCGCTTTTATTTGTTGCTCTTTACTAGTACTAGTACTGGACGTCTTGATCAAGATCTAGGCCAATATATCTCTATGATCTAATCTAGATCTAGGCCTACTCATAAAAATGGACCCGATGGGTGATTTGTCGGCATATACATCAGAGGGATTCGTTCTATCACATACAGTAATATATTATTATTAGTAGTAGTAGTAGTAGTAGTATGCTGTAAGTAAAGCGCTTTGAGCCCACTTTGTGGGGATAAAGCCCTAAGTGATGTTATTATTATTATTATTATTATTATTATACAAGACGTTGACGCCTGAAGTTACGATGCCAAATAAATCTATAATAATTAATATATTCAATTTGCCATATTTCTTCATAAATACATTACAGACTGAGTCACATTGCGCGATTGCAAAAGTCCTCTATATATCAATATCATTATATGAGGCTGCAGTAATAATTGGAAGAAGAAGAACTGCAATGTAAAAATATTACTCATAGATCTAGATCTAGTACGTAGTTGTGTCTAGTATGTCTACTTATAAACAAGCTCTACACATTTTGGGCACACACTAATCGGAGCAATATGTCATGAACGTAGAGGGGCAATTCAATGATGTCGACTTCTAAATTTATAACCATAATAGGGGGCTTCTGATTCTACTTCTTTATTATTTTAAATAACTTCTAGATCTAGATCTAGATCTCTAGATATATCTAGTCGAGCCTACCACTACCAAGCAGTAGCAGTCGTTTAGCCTAGCCTAAAGAGAGTGTCGAGTCCAAGCTCTCTGCCCCAGGCTAACTTTACGCAAGCAGTCTACGCCGGCTGGAGGCAGCAATGTCTAAATTAATGATCAAGATCGTGGTAAGAAGAGTACCGACCTAGAAAAAAGATATACCTTGAATCAAGCATACTGCTGTTTGTGTTTTGGACATCTTTCTCTCGTGACTGTTCGCACTGCTCTTCGTCGGTCTCTCTGCTGATAGAAATAGAATCTAGATTTAGATCTAGACCTTTCAATTCCAAGCGTTTGTTTGTAAATTATGTATATAATCTAGATCTAGAAGTATAGATTGTTTAAATTTTAACAGCAAGTGAACACGAAGAGCTCGTCCCAAGATGTTTGTTTACGATGTTCTGAGAATCACGCTTTGACCTACTTTACGCAACAGGATGAACTCATGGTGAACTCAACACGGGTCAACGTAGGTCAAAGGTGTGTGGGCCTACTTAGCCTAGTTGTACTAGTACTAGTACATGTAGTAATGTTTCTCACTGTGTAGGCCTAGCCTAGTGTGTTGTCTGATGTCTGGCACTGGCAGCCTGGTGGGATTTTTTTGTCAAGTTGGACGAACAACCTGATTGCAGCGGCTCTTTATGATAAAACGAATAGAAATTACAGTAATCGTACACATCTATACCTATAAAACCTACTTTCTGTGGTGTGTCTGTCTGTGTGTGTGTGTGTCTCAAGTACCCGGTCGGTGATCTTCTAAACTACTGGACCGACAGTGTTTATTCTTTTGCATTGTCGATTGTAATTCACCAGGGATGTTTTTTAGCTTATACAATTTACTTTGTTTCATTTGGTTAATCCTCCTTACTCTATAAGTGTAGCGATTGAAAAAAAAACGGTTATTTTTTCAGCCCAGCCATTATTGAGTTCAAAGTTTACCGTGTTCAAGGCCCGTGCTTGCTGGCGCTAAGTGGTGTGTCTTATTTCCAGTTTAACACACTACACACCTTTTGTCTATTTTCAAGCGAGTAAGAAGTAAAAGGCGCCGCCTATGGATTTTAGACTCTTGAAAAACACAATATGTACATTTCTGTTCACATTTGGAAAAGTGCAGAATAATCGGTTGAAATTCCTTTCTATGGAGGTGTTCCCTCACGCCCCATAACTTTCGCCTCCTTTTTTTAGGTGGCGAAAGAGGATGAAAGGCGAATGTACTGTGTTTGCACGTTAACTCTCTATCTGACACGCCCACGCACGCACGCACACATGTGCGCGCACACACACACACACACACACGCACACACACACACACAGAGAGGAGAGACCGTCACAAACACAGACACACACACACACACACACACACACACACACACACACACACACACACACACACACACACACACATACTCAAAGAAAAAACAAAGTAGTTTAAAAACAAAGTTCCAGAGAAAACAAATACACGCGTCGGGCTTACCAAACAAATGAATTTTTGTTTTTTAAACGAGACACTAATGGGAAGAAATAGAGAGAAGAAAAGTGCACCCAGCACATTGAGCTAAGCAATCTAGCCAGCCCAGTGTGCGCATGCGCGGACTGACCAGACTGACCAGGACCATCCTGCTGGTCTTGTGGAGCCATGGCTCGGCTCCGTGTATGATCCTGGACACCACTCGCCGACCTAGTCCCAGAGGGCGTCGCTTTTTGGTGACCCGCACCACTGCTGGCTGAAGAAGAAGAAGAATTGTAGGGTTATGACCAAACGCAGTATTATAATTGTTCATATTACGTTGTCACCTAGATGTGACATGATCATTTTTGTTGCCAGTATTTGTTATCACAACTTTTGTTATGCATATCTTTCTCCAGGTCGTCTTCATCATCGTGATCTTGAAGGACAAATAAAGAGATTTACTTCTAAACTCAATCAAGACTTGTGGAGTTATTCTTCAATAATAATGATAGATAGCATTTATATAGCACTTGTCCCCGATCAACGCGCTTTACAGCCACTGACAGACCTGATGCATTTCAGAGCCTTCTCAAACTCCTGGGAGGCATACTGGTAGTGCTGCCTTGGTCGGCGCCCGGCGCTCATATCAACATACTAACAAGATCTTTCACTGTCTATAGTCGGGTACCCATTTTACACCTGGGTGAGGTGCGAAAATCGTGACAAAGTACCTTTTCCAAGAGTACACCTTGTGGTGGATTAGAAAATACTCTCAAATCCAAAATCGAGTCGGCGCGGTCAGGGATCGAACCCCTGACCTTTGACCAATGAATCCAAAATTAACTTTCCATGTCTATAGATATCATGTCAATGCACAGCCGGCATTAAATATGTACACAATGTAATCAAAATTACGCTTTAATACAGTTTGCAAATTGATTTTTGAGCAAGAAAGAAATGCACAGAGATCACACAGGAATATCACACAATGATCACAGGAATATCAGCAATTACTGTATTTAATATATGCAATTATTGCAATAAATACAGGAGGAGTCCCTATTGTTTATATGAAATTCCTTCCCTTGGTGAGAAGGGACACGAACGAAACGAAAAAGAGGACTCCCTAACATAAGGTGGTCGGATGACATCAAGACATGGGAAGGAAAGAAACAGCTAGAAGGAGAGAGGGAGCAGTGGAGATCAAGAGTGGAGGGCAACATCCGGCAGTGGATGGACATGGCATAGACAAGGCAAGGCAAGGTAGGGCCAATGGCTTATTTTGCGCGCTCGGATGAACCAAATCAACCGATGAGTTAGAAGTGGACATGGCGTTTGCTTGCTCGGCGTGCTCACAGGAAACACAAGTGCGGTGTTTGAAGTGAACTATATTCGCCCCCATTGTTATTATACCCATCCAAAATAAACCTCTAATTTTAATACTTTGTGTGTGTGTCGGCAACGAAAGGAACTCAAGAAGCACGAGCCCGCGTGTGCAACCTAGGCACATGAGCAAGTGAGCCTCGCGTGTCTCTAAGTGCCTGGGTTGCACATCGCGGGCACCCCCCAGGCTTTGCGATTCCTGAACGGGACCCAGAACTGTACCTGTGGTAGAGCTTGCTGAGAATTGGGCTCAGGGACTGAGACAGTGGTCGTTTTCTTGCCCTCCATCTCCCCTCCTCCACCTCTGTCCGCATCCTTCTCTCCGCCAGCTGGCTTGGTCACGCTGGTCTTTAAGCTGGTTTGGACGACCATGCTGCTGTCCTCTTTTCTTTCTTATTGACCTAGACATTGTAGACATTCGTTTCAATAGAATCACAATCCCTTAACTTCTGTTTTCTAGGGGGTGGGGGTCTTTGGGGGGCTGGCCCCCCTAATTTCTGTTTTTGAAATGAAAATCAACAACAAATTTAGCTAGATCTAGTAGATCTAGATCTAGGGGCTAGGGTTAGGGTTCAAAAAAATGACACACCACCAGAGGACCGCTTTCGTTAACCAGTCCCAAGACAAGAGTAGAGAGATAGATCTAGACTAGACCTAGATCCATCTTAGTCTTAGTCCGACCAGTACTCGCCATGCTATTATGCTAAGCAGATTTGCTTGAAAAAAACGGTGAAATGGTAAAAACGTTACAGTTACAGTAAGTTAAGTTACTGTAACGTTTTTACCATTTCACCGTTTCTGAGTAACAACAGCAAAAGACTCACGATCCATGTTTTAATATCTTACTTTTCGGACAACATTTACACTCGTATTACCTGGTAAAAATGTGCAGCGGCAGTTCAAGTTCTTGCACGAGTCAGAAGTCAGCAAGTTGACCAAAACAAGTTAGACCCACAGCCCAGTCCAGTCTCAGTCTTCACCAAAACAAGCCACACAAAATGTAAACAAGAATCTCAAACTCAAGAAATAAGTTTGTCCAAACAGTTGAAACAGATGCTGCTGCTTAAGTAGCCTACTGATGATGGCTCGTAGCTGGAATGCCGCAATAATCCAAGAAAAATAAAATAGATCCAGTTGAATTTGAATTGAAAACAAAAACACTAAAAACTGCTCGGTTTGAAAATGTCAAACAACAGCAGGGGCAGGAGGCAGGAGGTGCGCATTCATTCATGTAGGTAGGCCTACCGGTTCGAATAAAACTCGATCTATTCCATAGTGTACAGCGATTCACGAGTGGGATAGATGTTTTAATCTGACACTCTTTTCAATTGCAGTGCAATTTAACCACATTGCACAAAATACGAAATCTACCCTCAGATTTAGATCGGTGTTCCACCATTTCTCACTGTTTTGGATTCTCTGCCCCAATATTGATTTCGTTGCTCATTATATTACCTGTCAAAGTTTTTAGAAATCGAGTTTTGCGCAAACCTTCTGCGCAGGTTTTTATAACTTTCAGATGAAATAGGAACAGACTGACAGATATGGAACAATTTGAGTATTTCAGACCAGACTAGCCTTGTATGACCTTTTTATTCCAGTGAAGTTAACATTACAACCAACCGATACCATGTAATGAAATGCTCACACAATCAGCTCCAAATCAATACAAGGGAATGGGGCATGGGGAGAGAACCACATTACGTACACACTAGGGCCTACATCTTCTAGATAAGGGCTATGGGGCTAGATCTACAGAACAATTTGTTTGAATGGTCCCTTATAATATTACTAGCCTATGGCCTACCAACCGATGCCAATAGGCCGTTATGCGGTGTAGTTAAATACACAATGTCGACCTACTTTCAATACAATAGTTTTAGTTCAGTTTTAGTGCATTTGATTAATTAAAACCCAATGCGCTTCAAAGTCTCTAACACTACATCTGTTTAACCCAGACAGAGCAAACCAAAACCCTGAAAGACATTTTTTGATATGGGCGCCTGCAGCCTACACATGGCACCTAAAGCACCAAGATATTTCATTCAAATTTCTATCAACCTGCCAATGAGTACAATTAGTGACAAAGTATGCCTACAATGTTGATTTTGCTTGTTCTTCCTATCTTTAAAGTGTGTCTTCTTATACATATCATTTTAAAACATGGATATCAGTTAGTTATGTGGATATACAGTAGGATGGGACGAATAAGTCATCGCTTGTCCGCTACACCAAAGTTGCTGTCACACGTACAGAGCAGAAAGATACAGTATTTCGGACACGTAACTAGGCATCAATCAATGTGCAAACATATAGATAGGCCCTATGCATACTAAAAGGAACAATTAAACCATTTGCCTCAAAGAGTCACTAATCTGGGCAGTGCACTATGCAAGATATCTAGATCTAATGAACGGCGCATTTCCTTCGGATTCGGCGTGAAGGGTCGCTGTGGACGGGCTAGGTGGGCCTGGGGTATTACATCAGAGGATGACCGCGCCCATGCTTTCTAAGAATGGAACTCACTTCCTTGGTGACACAGAGGCCCTCGGACAACAAACCGGAATATGATAGTTGAAAGTCTTTCGTTGAAATCAAAATGGCGGAATGGCCAAATCCGGACGCTGTCACCCTGTCATCACACAGTTTTATTGTTTACAAATTGTTTTGAAATGGTCACTTATTCTAATTATTACTAATTACAGAGGGCAGACCGAGAGAGGAACTTTGGTGAAAACCGCATCCATGTTGGTGCAGCATTAACGGAGAAGATCTGGCTTGAAGTTCAAAAGTTTGCCTCTTATTTATATAGATTAATGTTTCTTGCATGAGAAGAGTCTTCTAAGCCCCTTGTTAAACTTTGTAGATAGATTCATGTATATAAGAAAGTTAACTGAAGAGTTGATTGCATTTATAAATTCATCCAGGTTGTAGAATATCATAAATGAAAACGAATCACGTGTAGGTTGAAGGTACATATACAGATTGAATCCAAAAATTGGACACAAACTGATTAAACAGACCAAAGTAATGGACAGAGACATCAAAGTTGACCGGATGTCCACAGGTTGAGTTGCCGCCCCTGTTGCTTTTGCCCCTGTTAGCTTGGACCTGTCTTTGCTTATAGCTCGTACTTTGAGAGCTACAGACACGGAGAGAAAAGTCACAAAACAACCATTGAGAGAAAATATGACGATAGCCCATCCCACCATGTTAAAGTCGAAGAAGTAGTATTGAAGAAAAGATGAGCTGTAAAAGAGATCACTAAAACCGAACATCGGTAGTGACACATTGAGATATCCATTGAATACATAACGCAGTTGAATTGTTGCGAAGAAAGGCATGAAAAGCAATGCTAGTGAGAAGTAAATCGACGCTATTCCGAAGTAAAGTTTTCTCTTCGAAATCAACACAGAAACCCTAAAAGGGTAGTGAACTGCTATATATCTTTCCACACCAATCAATGTGATATGTCCTACAGAACAACACATGCTCATCCGTCCTGTTATCCAAAACAATATCGTGATATATTCAGAATAAAAGATGGCGAGAATTGGGTCAACATGTTCAATGACACACCCCAATTTCCTGGAAAACTGAATGACCAGGAAATATAGGTCACAGCACGCCAATGACAGAAGAATGATGGTGTTGGTGTCTTTGTTCTTTTGTTGCGTCAAAACCAGGATGATAATGATGTTTCCAGTTGTTCCGAGAAGTGTTAAAGGAAGAGAGAGATAGCAGCCAAAAATGGAGTTCAGAATGTCTATAAATTGTCCATCTTCATTGGTCGACATATCTACGCTAACTGAAGTAGAGTTTCCTCGTAAAAACTCCATTTTTCGAAGAAGTCTTCTTATTTTAGGTCACCATTCCACTTAAAATCATACGAAAGTAGAGAATGGAGAAACTTTTTGTGTCAAACAGGTTGTAGAATAATTCAGTAGTAGTAGGCTACCTGGTAATGTTTCAAGTCACTATACGTCTACTATGAAGCAATTTATTTAAAAACAGTTACTCTGACCACAAACTCAAGACGGAGATCATCAGTAATGAACATTACATTTCTTGCTATCATACAATTGTCATCTAGAATCATAGAGGTCTATGGACTGTCTCGATACACCTAAATCCAAAGTCTACAGCCTTCATGTTTTATCTTTCTTTCCAATTAACGAAGCATCTCCTATGTTCAATCTAGAAACATTTATACAGGGCTCTTCTCATTGACAAAGTAAACGTTCTTCTTCTTTCTCGTCCAATGGTGTATCTCAAAGACTCTTTTATTTAGTCGATACAAAATCACCACAGATAATTAATTCGCTACAGTCGAACCCGTCCAGCCTGTTAAAATTATGATTGGCTTGTAGTCTACATGCACGAAAAGAACGTATTAATCAGTTCTCCGTTTGATTAGACAAGACGTCGATTAAATTATCACCTAAATTGAGGTACCACTAGTCTCTTGTCACCATCATCGTGTTTGATTATCGTTTCCACTAATTTTCTAATTGCTTTGGGTTGTTGTTTTCAAACTTTTTTTTTCTTTCTTTTCTTTCTTTTTTTTTTTGCTTGTTCTTCTGACACTAATGAAAACCCAACAATTCGTTTCCACTTTCCTGTACCCAGACTGTCTCTGATGTCAGATGATCAGAAAAATAGCCCAATTCTTTCCGACTTAAATGTATAGTGTATTCTGACTTTGACAAAATATCAGTCGTTAGAGGAAAAATGTTGAAGTTTTAGAACATAATTTAACTGGTTTACCAAATAATCTACCAATCCCAGTAAGATTCATCAATGTCCAGTCATGCTAGCAACCAATGTGTTCATAGAACTAAACCTTGGTTAGTTTACATTTGAATATTCATGTACTTATGGTAACAAGGAATACTGTGTGTCTATGATCTATTATTTTCACAGATTCGTCAAGTCAACCATAACAAGAGTCTGGAATTGTTATCTTTTTATGCCACGATATGTGCTAGCATTCTTACGGTGTTAGTCTCAGTGGAAAGGTCTCTTACAGAAAACCTCTCACCTTAATACGCCTTGGTTGTAATGGACATATCAACTGAAAGGTAGAGAAAATAAGCTTAAGGGAAGAGGTACCACACAAAGATCTTACAAACCAAATAAATAATAGAACTCATCAAGTTTGGGACAAAGTCTTTATTGATGCATCTGTAAAACAAGAACATTTCTGTTCTATAAAGTGAGCTTACTGTGGGAAATTGTAGCAGGTACTATATTTGGATTTTATTTTTCCATACACAATTAAAGTCACTTACAAATGAATGTCAGAATGGCAAATTATAATGTAAAGCACAGCCATTAGGGACTCATCTAGTAAAATTGACTTATAATATATATATTCCATAATGTGCATTTACACTACAATTAGTACAAGATAGTACCACAAAAATAAGCAATTTTGTTTTTGAAAGAAAATAAATAAATATGTAACAACAACAACAACAACAACAACAACAACAACAACAACAACAACAACAACAACAACAACAACAACACAATCATGAGAATGAATAAAACAAAATCAAACACAAGCATTGTGAATTTCCCAATTATAAATACAGGAAGTAAAAATGTTGATGTCAGAATGGCGCAATAGAATAACAAGTCCAGTAAAGTTACATTTCAAGCTCAAAACACATAATCTAATAACATGTTGTCAGCTATTAAATATGCATGCCTCTGCAAAACAAATTAAAAAATATAATGAACAACAACAATTGTTATAATAAATACATAATAATGACACGAATAGAAACAATAAAAGGGAGTCGTTTTTCAATTAAGATGCAGCTTACTTTGCAACTCTTAGTGTTCAAGTCCAGATCTTCTAATACAAAATTTAAAAAAATGGGGAAAAAAGCCGAACAAAGCGTCATTATTCAAACAGACAACCAAGGATGTTCTAGTCGTTTGTAAAAGTTTCTTATTACTTCTCTTGGAAATTCACCAGGAAACAAATACATCTATACCTATAAAACCCACTTTCTGTCTGTCTGTGTGTGTGTCTGTGTGTGTGTGTCTGTGTGTCTCCAGTAATCTTCTAAACTACTGGACCGACAGTGTTTATTCTTTTGCATTGTCGACTTCACCAGGGATGGTTTTTAGCTTATACAATTTACATTATATCATTTGGTTAATCCTCCTTACTCTGTAAATTTAGCGACTGAAAAACCCGAGTTCAATTCTAGCGTGTTCAAAGCCCGCGCTCAACATTTCTATTGTTGGACGTGGTATGTGTCGCGAAGCCGTAGGACACGGGATAAAAAGTGGGCGGGAAAAGTGGGCGGGGTGTGGTATAATTTGAGTATCTCAATCGTTTTCAGTAAATGAGAATACTTTTTTTTAAAGGCGGTAAGGGATCAATGGTGATCTCTGGTTGAGGCCTTATGTGCAGGCGAGCACGAAAAGGATTAAGTAAGTAAGGGGGAGGTGTGTGTGTGTGG
>JAUELK010274367.1:0-15387 GCA_031471215.1 Gastropteron pacificum | reverse complement strand
CTTGGAAAACAGCAGGCGTCCCCCTTTGTTTGTCTGGTCTGCCATTCTAGAGTTGGCTTGTACAGCCACTCTAGGAGTGTGCTAATGCCACAAAAACTGAGGTAGCTACCCCATCGTCTCTGGTAGTTTCAGTAAATAAATGGCACACCAGTAGTTGATATGCAGCCAATGGTGTATTTGTCTTCAATTTCCATCAAACTTGATTGTGTTAGGTTGGGTACCCATATATACACATAGACAACAGGTTTCTGAATGCAGCAACATGCAAAGACAGTTATTTTAATTATGCCGATTGAGTAAAGATATATCTGTATCAACTGTAAACGATGTAGTGCTTTCAAGATTTTAACCTAAGCCCACAGAACCTGGAATGAAGCTTGGACCACTTTATGCATTTTTCTCTACCAATGCTGTTTAGTGCAGGAAACATGTAGGGTTGTTTTCCTGCCTAGCCTAGAGTGAAATTCACTCTTGTAAAGCAACATTGTATTCTTATGAAGGGTTGAGCTGGTTGGGAGTTTATAAAGAATGTGTGGAGTGTACATGTATATAATCCTTATCAAGGTTGTGTTGCTACTACATTGTACTAGGAGAGAGGGGGGAAGAATCTGTCCACGTAAACATATGACATTGACAATAAATTCTTGCTTTAGGACAGTGCAAAAACATAACGCCGCCCAGGAATATAATACTGTTGTATGGACAACCAACCGACTATTCTTCCTGAGTAGCGATGTAATGACAACAAATTGAAGAAGAAATGACAAAGCAAGCCATAGGTTTCAGTATAACAATGCTGTGGTCAGTTTTATTACATAACAAATCTGTCCACAAGTCCAAATAGAAAACAATCAAACATGGCACTGACCAAAATGACCACAGGGCACCCACCCTCACATGGTGTCACAATCAAATAGAGAAAGAAAAAAAAAAATGAATTGTGAAAATGTGAGACAATTTCAGGCAAATCATGAGACACCAACAGGCAGTGAAAAAAGTATCCCACACATGGATGATGATGAGGAACGGATTGTGGATAAGATTCTAAAAGGTTGCAATAATTGTACGCTGTCTTGGAGGTTGAGTCTGTTCCTATGATTTTATGAAGAAGAAACAAAGAAATTGATTGAGAGTGAAGTGTCTGTTGGGGTAATGGTATTGACAATGTGAAGTATACAGCTCATTGAGCTTGCTGGACAGTGAGGAAATGTGGTTGGTATGCCAATGTCAGTCATCCATTATTATTAAGTGTATAGAGTTGTCAGATACGTGTACAACTTTTTAGAATCTCATCCCCAACATACTGTACAGAGGTGAACATAACAATCAACACAAAACACAATGACAAGTACATTGTATGAAATAGCTAGGACCTAAAGTTGCATCAAAATAATATTCAAATTTAAAGTACCATGTATAGGCAATGAATCGAAAGTAAGCCTACGACCAAAAGCAAACAAAAACTGATACAAAAAGCTATCACAATGGCAGCAAAAATGGAAGTTCTTATGTTATGCTATATTTCTAGGATGCAACTGTCAAGAAATGAACTGTAGATAGACACTGAAGCTAAAAATGTGTCCATCATGAAGATTCCTAATACTAATACAGTGCTCAATTTTAATAACACAAAACAAAACAAAGAAGAATAGGAGAGATGAAACAGAACTGGTCAAAATGACACATTGTGAATGAAAATGAAAACTGATTGAGTCACAAGGAAAAGAAGAAAAATCACAAAAGACAAAATGACTACAGTCAGTTTGACAGAAACAGGTAGAACAGCACATGACAAGAATTGATGAAGTAAGAAAGATTGTTCATCAAATGACAAAACCTCCAGACAGCCATCATTGGCACCACATACATCACTATACATACAGGAATCATCAAGGAACATGGAAACTGTTTGCATTGATTGACATAGGCTGCCGTCATTATTTAAAGTACAGTATTTGCAGTTATTATCATAACAGAGTGGACACACCTTGGGATGAAGTTGAAGGCTACACTTAGAGCAATGGAGAATAGAGGCTAATGAAGGACATTGACTGTCAAGTCCCCGATACTGTCCTAATGGACAAGATTTGAATGAGTAACAAGTATGATCAAGTATATATGCAGCTTTTGTAATGTTTGCATATACTGTACTTTTTATAATGCTGGCAGTATGAATGTATCTCGTCTAAGTGTACCTCAAATTAATATAATATATACATGTCAAATAATTACAAGTACTAACAACCCTGATGTTTCCATCATAAACTTGATAAACAGGTAATATTACATAATTTTGAATGATAACAAAACAATTATAACAAAAATAATACATGTCTTTATAGTAATACAATTGGTAAAAAAAATCTAAAACTGAAGAAAAAACAATTGAAAACCCCAATAAAACATAAACAGGTAATGATGGAATATCTTTTAAAAATGAAAAAAAGGGGCAAAAATCCCAAACAAAACATGAAAATATATCATGCATAAGTAATAAAAGGATTTACAATGTAAATCTGATCATGTAATATTTGAGTCAAATCTACTTGAGAACATGGTGAAAGAGTTGAGAGGAGAAAATCTTGAACATTAAAAATCCCCCTGTAAAACAAAATTATGACTTCATGTGTATGGTCCACGTACAAAATGAAAGAAAACACATTGAGCTCGCCTTGTCAACATGTGGAAATCACATTGAGAGTATTGCTGTTGTTCACACTTCAACCTTTGATCAAAATATATACACACATATTACTTGCACTAAGTAGATATCTAGATGATGCATTCAATATGAAGCTATGTGAGGAACTGAAATGACCGTCCCTGGAAAAGCAGAAGTCTTTGTCTAAGAACCCACCAGGTTAGAACACAAATCCCCTCAGAACATGCACTTTGGTAGAAGAAATGGAATCATGTCAAAGTACATGACTTATACTCTTATTTTAAAACTACTCTATTGGTTTTCATAAGATGAAGGATTTATATAAGCCATCTTTCTTGTGTTGTAAGCAAAAGCTACTGTCACTTGAAGATCTGGCTGTGGCAATGCACTGAGTCCATTCTAATCAACAAGTCCACTTATACTAACCCTGACCTGGGTCCCTCCACTCCTTATGGTCGAGTTCTTAGACCAAGACCTTTGTATCAATGAATTCGCATGTCTCTTGGACACAAAAGAACTAAAACAACTTGAATCACATGTCAACAAACTTATAATATAACTGTCCAAACTCCCACATACTGGTATTCATTTTTCAACACTAAAATCATCTGCTACGATATAAAAATATCATTCACTTCTAGATTATTTTCTTGGTAAGACAATATAGTCCAAGATCTTTAAGAACAGGTGAGCACTACAAAGGAACTATGACTATTTAAAATGTACACGCTGAAGATGACAATGTACAATGTATAGTCATTAGTCTCGATACAATTATGTTGATAAGTAAAGGGAGCACATGTAGTGTATATATTATCTACTATACTGTCACATATATTATGTGTTGAGTTGAGTTTTTACATCCCTAGCATGGGACAGTGATGGATAAAACCATAAGTATAATGTGAGCTGGCCACATGAACCGTGTCCAGAATCCCTCATACAGGGATTCAAAGCCAGGCCATCTGCTAGGAAACCAAACCGGTTAACCCAGGGAAAACCATTCAGCCACAGTCACATAAAAGATAAAGTGAATTCATGTGTATATGGAAATATCATATCATCATATATACATAAACTGACTTTTCACTCAAGAGTGGAATGGTGTGACACACTTGCCCTATGTCTTCTTGTGCCCTCCATACAACATGATGACTGGATGCTAACATCAAAGATGCACTGAATGCAAACCAAACATGAATTAACTCAAATTCAAATTAAAATGTGCACACAAAAATGTGTACTTTGTGTACATGTAACACACAATAAATGTGTAACAAATCATGTGTCCTACAGACCCCTCCAAAAACCACCCACATAGTAATAGTACACACAACACATCCAAACATTATATAAGTTGAAGTCCATACACTTTCAAGTGCCAGTACAAACAGTTTTAAAAAAAACAATAAAGTTCTGGTATTTACTTTTTACAAGCCCATACTGAGGAGCTCTATGTACTGTACTAGGGTCATCACTAAGACTAGAAGAAGTAATAACAACATTGCTTTGTAAAAGTGCAGAAATACACAGATACAGTAAACACATTTCCTAACACATTGAACATGTAACACAGAAGGAGTGTGTCCACATAGACATAGTATAGAGTACATGTCATGGAATACTGAAGTCGTTTTCTTCTTTTATGTTTTCACAAAAGCTGAGTTACGCCAGTATTGCATGAAACCCACTCCATAAAGGCTTTTATGTACAATGGAATCAACATAACACTGTAACTGAAACAAAAGCTGAAAGATAAGATTAATAAGGGATACATTCCACACTGTTGTATCTGAAGTAGGGCCTATCATAATAAGTCCATTTTTAAAAACATCTCCAGTTCCCACATTGTATGGGTTCAAAGTGTACAATAGAAAATGGCAGATTGGGACCAGTCCGAGGCGCTCTGGTTCGTGTCGGACCAGTCTATTGCAGACAGTTATCAAACATCTTTAAAACTGTGTCAATGGAATTATTACACCATTTCAAAAAGAACACAAAAGGTGGACTGAGTGTTTAGAGAGTGCTACAAAGAAAAATTGTAGCAGTTGAAGAAATGAATGAAAGAGGAAAAATGTACAGTTCCAATTTTACAATAATAAATTCTTTTAAAATCACCCAAAGATAGATGAGGCAAAGACCCCTTTAAAGAATTACAAATGAATTCTTTTCTTTTCAAATCCCCCCCTCTACCCCCCAAAAAAAAGAGAAGAGAAGATGATAAAAATCTGCTGCAGGACAAATATTTCATACATATACATGTATATATATCACAAAAGTTAAAAGCATATATTATGTGACATTTTTGTATTATGGACATAAGGCATCATCATATGACATATTCCCTCACTGATATTGATCAAATATAAATTTCTATTCACAATAATTAAAAAAATTGTTTTGTGTATACAAGTAAACAATTTCTCCTCGACTATATACAAAAAGAAAATCTGATATAGAAACCAAACATTCCACATTACATATTATTATATCAGAAAATCATATATCAATATTATATCATAGTCATAGTTAAAACATATTTAAACAATACAGAAAGAAGAGATAACTGAGAATATTCTCAATCGTCATACAATCCACTAGAACTAGAACTAAAAGTAGAGCATGCTCCAAGTCTTTAATCATAAATGGGCTATTGTGTTATGGGATTGCTGAAATAGGTCACCCATTAACTATCATAATCATAAATAGGCCAGCCTTTTGTTATCTATATAAAAAAAAGCTCAATGTCAGTCTGTCTGTCTGCTAAAGTATACTGTGTATGCCCTAGCCTAAGATAAGAATAAGAGTCAGATTCACTAAGACTAAGAGTTAAAACTGTTCACTCAAGAATCCTACAAAGAGAGTCAGAGAACAGTCAGCCTTCTGTACATATCAAATATCATAGATGTTTTTCTTGTAAGACGAGGGCTGTAGTAGTATGGTAACAATTTTATGGTAAATAAAATCTCACCCCTAGACCAGTTGTCCAGATGTATAATAATATGGCTGTGTGTTTGAACAATGGAGTTGTGTATGTGCGGGGTTGAAGCAGTGAGAGAGATATTGCACTTTGAGGACTTATCATCACAGTTGTATAGAGAGTCTACTCTGGACTCTAGGATAGAAAGCTTGGTCATTAAGGCCACTACTACTGCACTATGAAAACCCTGTGCTTTAATTGTTTGGGATCACTACTTCTCTACAGGTCTAGTTCGGCATGTTGCAAAAGTTGGACAGGCCCCCCCATCCAACTATGACAGACCTGTCACACTTTTGTAACATGTTGCCAAACAGTTGCAACCAGATCAACACATCGTTGCAAGACAGGGTCGTAACAGTGCAGTAGGAGTGGGAGCCTAACAGTGTATAACCGTTAGCCACATTGTACATGTCTGGGTAGAATTCATAGTGTGGTAAGTATTGGATGATACATGAAGAATGGATCAGACCCACAATGCTGATATAAAATTCCCCAAGGGTCTCGTCAGTTTTGGGTCCTCAGCCAAAATGTTAAAATGCTTTTTAATAATAAAAAGAAGAATTCATATTTACAATCCAATTGATGCTGTACAATATTGTGTTCAACTTGAACATTTCCATGCACAGTATGTAAACATTTGTTTAAGAATGGGTATAGAGTGGGTTTGAAATGGCAAAATTATTTTATTTTAAATTTCCTCTGTTGTGACTAAATCTTTGGATGATTGGTTTGTTCAGTACATGAAAATAAATAATACACATTGGCAATATCAGCTTTTGTGTTGTTATTGACTGGAAATCTGTACCCTTATCAAAGTTGTGAAATGTCAAAATCTATAACACTGTTCCTGTATGAGTATGTAGCAAGACGGTAATGGATTGTGACTTTGTTGAAATATAAAACAACTCTGACAGTGTTTCTAAAACTTTGTGAGGCAACCAAAGACATGGTCTGTTTTCTGATGTTGGTGAAGTGTTGGGAATTTGAAAAGCATAAATAAGTAATCCAAGCCCAACATGGAGGCAGTGAAATGAAGTTATGGCACCAGCAAATATCAGAGATCATCAAGTGGCTTGGATATTGAGCAGTAGTTAAGAGTAACGGCTAACACTATTATATTTTGTTTAAAGTTACATCATTTTGACACAAAGTCACATTGTTAATAAAAATCACATTAGTTAAGAAAGTCATGACATGAGCTGTATGTCTTGTCTAGTGAGGACATGATTGCCTTTCTCACAAGTACAACACAAGTTTAACTAAGCTGCATGTATCATGGAAAGATTGTACAGTCAAGAGGACACACCAGACTGTGTCATTGTTTTATCAAATAGGACACACAACACTGTGTCAGTGTCTCACCAAATGTGTCTACTTGGAATGTAAAGCATACAGCAGAAGATTCTTTGAGGCATATTGTAACAAGTGACTTACTAATTGATAACAAGCAGCGTATAGTTTGGCCCTTAAGACAATATCACATCCTGAGAGCATTAGTGAAAAAAAAAGACAAAAATGCTCTTTGCCTTCTGACAGTATTAATCCCCAGCAACCATAGCATTATGTTGTTGTTACTCTGCAATAAAACCTTTGTAATCTATATACAGGCTATATATTCAACTGTACAACAAATCTTTGTATCAGTCCAAATTATGAACCATAATCTATTCAGCTTACACTTAAAGAACACGGCCAACCCAAAATCTGTTAAACATGTACAACTCTTTTCATAATTAATATTTCAGACATATATAGAATATAGAGATGCATATTATGTATTAAAATCATACGACTACTACTACTAGTACATATAATAGCTACCTAATGACAAAGGACATGAAGGCTAGTACCAATGAAAATGTGCCTGTGCTGGGAGGGAGCTGCAGAAAATAGCTCAAGACTGGAGACAATGGAGTTCTACTGTTTATGGCCTATGCTTTAACATGTTGAAAAGGCCAAAGAAAATAAGTAGGTAAAAACAATGTGTATTTCAAGCCATTCTCTTTCATTTCTTCAGTTCATATAATTTGCTATAAAACCATTATCTTTCAGACTTACAAACCATGCTGATCTGACAGTTCTTTAGCTGACAACTTTGTTTTTGTTGTTGTCTGCAAAGGTGTTTCCTTCACTGAATGTTTCCCATCCCCACTTGGGCCTAAGCTCATACTTTCACTACTGCTAGAAGAAGATGAACTCATACTAGACTTGTTGTCTCCACTGATCTTAGCCCTACAGTCAACAGGATCCTTGGTGACATCAGCTTTCATCATACCCAATTTTGGGGATCCAACTTTCATTATCATATCGTCTGTGGAATCAATTTTCATCCCCTCAGCCAATGTGCTATCATCCTTCTCTCCAAACTCCTTCTCCTTGTCACATTCCACAGTGGTACACTTGCTACTGTCTGCTTCACCGTTCAGCTCTAGGGTACTGCTACATTCTATTCTAAATTCTTCTCCCTCCTCCTTATGTTCCACTACAAGACAAGATGTATCCTCAGTAGTGGGCAGATCTGACAGCTTGTCTTCCACCTCCAGCATCCCCCCACTTTGTGTGTTCACATCCTCCAGACCAGGCATCATGTCATCATAGAACAGTGTCATAGGAGTGGACTCAAACATACCTGCAGTGTCTGCACCTCTTGCAAGCAGTTCTAAGTCTGCATCCCTCAGCACTGGACTATCATCCCCCATCAACATCTCATCTCCACCAAACTCAGACTCTACTTGACCAGCTGGGCCCATTAAATGTCCATCTCCAACAATCTCCACTTTCATTTGACTGTCTTGGCCTATCAGCATTCCATCTCCATTCATTTCTATCCCATTCTTTAAGTCCACCAGGCTACCCCCACCCATCAACATTCCATCTCCACCAATCTCTGTGTCTACTGGAACATCCTGGCCCATCATCACTCCATCCCCATTCACTTCCATCTCATTCTGTAAACCCATCAGAACATCTCCATTCATCAAGATTCCATCCCCACCCATCACCAGTCCAGACTCCACACCAGCAAGCCCTAGATGAGCATCATTCACAACTCTGTCTGTCTGTTCAGAAACCACCATAGAATCATTTGTTACAACAATACCAGATCCAGGCTTCACACCCATCAAAGTCACATCTGAGTTGATGACACTTGGTGATGTGTGTGCAGTTTCTAGTGTTGGTGCATCATTCAACTCATTGACTGGCAATGAAGTACCATCATAGAAATTTAATGTTGTACTCTCTGGTAACAATCTTGACCCATTATTGTTTTGAGGACAATCTGAGATCAGTGTACATTCACCATCAGTCTCAATGTCTGCAGTATCATGTGAAGTTGTTCTTGGAAGTGTTGGAACCAGTGCTAGTTCTTCCTTTTTCTGAGCACTGTTAGGTACGAGTGGACTATGTAGAGCAGATTTTGAACACTCTAGTATGATTTTTGGGTCACTATTTGTATGAGGATTGCCTGGAATCAGCTTCAGCTCATCAGTAGTTTCATTGTCTGTGATCAGTGTGCCATTTACAGATGACAAACTGTTTGGTATCAGTGCTAGTTCATCTGTCATCTGAGGACTGTTTGGTACTAGTGTGCCCTGGTGAGTGGAAGATGTACCCGCTCTATCTAACCCCTCACAGGCCTCATGTTCCTCTATCTCATTAGTAAACCCAGCTATCCTTTCAACAGGTTTCCCATCACAAATATAACCAGACACAAAACCTTCACTCCCATGTACAAATGTCTCTTGACTTTGAGGCCCAGGCTTGGTGATATCTCTGTCTTCTACAGCAGGCTTTATGTAACATGTCATAAACTGCGACATAAAGTCAGTGTTTTCAGAACTTGCTTCATCTACTGTCCCTTCACTCCTATGTTCAGATTTCTCAAGGTTTCCATGACTAGACTTGACATTTGTTTCTACATCAGGCTGGAGGCTTGCTTCCACTGAAGATTTTTTCTTCTCTACTCCCTCAACATTCTGCACAGTATTGATACAGTTTCCCTCAGTGTTGGTGCAGTCTACATCAGTATGTGAAGTGTTGGCACAGAGTATGTCAGTCTCCATGGTGGTTGTGCAGGATGTCACAGTGTGACTGCAGTGGGCATCTTTGCTCGTAAAGTCTGAAACAGAGTTTGTACTGTGTAGGGGGCCTAAATCATTCTTCAGAGTGTTTCTGCTGTCTGACTCTGTATGTAGAGGGCCTTCAACAGTCTGTGCAGAGTTACTGCAGTCTAGCTGACCAACACCTGTCTGCACTGTGTTCTTGCAGTCTAACCCAGACTGCACTGGGCCAGTCTGAGCAGTGTTGGTGCTGTCAGCGTGCCAATCCAGCCACATATGGTAAGGTCCAGTGGTCAGTGTGTCTGGGTCACGCCATCGTGTGAGCACACTGTTTGTTGTGCTGGACTCACCCTGCACACACTGGGGGTCCCATTTGTGCAGTGACTGATGGGGCTTTGGAGTATTCAGACAATGAAAAGATTTCTCTGCAACCATTCCATGTGATGGTGTGACTACTACCTCCTTCTTACATACAATGTCTTCTGGTTTTAGAGGCAGTTTATATATCTTTCTAGAGGTGTGAGAGTTTTCCTGTTTACAGATATTGAGTTCTGGTTCGATGTCCTCATCCAATTCTTGTTTAGTCCATGGTAGAGTGCTGTGTGATTGTGAAGTCAGCTCCTGATTGTTTGGAATCCTGTATGCCAGCCTGATGTCAGAGAGTGATGATGTCATGGCCATGGGCAGATGATCCCTTGTGAGTTTAGGCAAAGAGTTGTAGTCCTTGTAAGCCTCCCTGGTGTAGTTGGGGAAGGCCATTGCCATGCAGGCATACATGGCCGGTGTGATCTGCTCCACACTGGATCTGTCCAGGCATCGGGGAAACCTCAGGGGGAACAACGTCTTCTTGGCCTCAGAGAAGTCAAACATTTTGCCAAAAGTACCTTCCCCTATAGAGAAAGATGCCAGATCCACTATGTCTCCTTTCAAGATTCCCTTGGTCTCCATCTCAGAGACAAATTTAGCCTGTTCAGCCTGTGACTTGCGCTCCTCTGTTTTCCTCTCATACTCCTCAAACCCATGCCTTGGAAGGTTCATGTTCTTGTGCTGGTAAAACACCAAACTGATACGCTTTGGCTGGTAGCGGTTTGGCTCTCGTAGAGCTGTGGTTGCATGAAGCTCTCTCTTGGCTACTTCAAATAGCACAGCTCCATGGCTCAGAGCTATGGCAATACCGCCAACAGCCGGGTCAGAGAAAACTTGTCGGTTGTCTTGAGTCTCCTCACGTACCACAGAGCTGTCAATGACTTGGTAGGGAGGCTCTCCAGGCCCTTGTTTGGGCGCCGGACACACCAAGCCTTCAGACTTGTGAACTTTGATTGTGTCGCCCACGGCTGTACCATCAGGGAAGACAACTCTAGGTGTGGGGGTGGGCGGGGCTGCGAGGGACGGTGTGAGTGGCATGGCTTGGGGGGTGACTGGGCCAGAGCCTGGGGTTCGGGGTTCAGATCCTGCACAGGGGATGCTTGCTCTGTGCTGATATCCTGGGCTAATCATCATAGAATGTTGTGATTGGTTGCTGTGTTGTCTGTAGTATTCTGCATTGTTTCCAAACTTAATGTTTGAAGACATTGGATGGTTTACTTTCTCTTGTGGTGTCAGCCTGGGGCTGGGTGTTGTGTTTGAAGGTGAGTGGTAGGAGTCATAGTTGTGTTGTGCAACAAAATGTGCCTGGCCATGTTGTTGTTGTTGTGATGGTAGCATTTGCTGCTGTTGCTGTAATTGTAGCAGTTGTCTGTCTCTGAGGTGAGAGTTATGTAATGAACCACTGGTAGAGTTGTCAAGACTTTGAGAACGAAGATAATTGTGTGCACGATTGTGTGTGACTACCATGTTGGAAGTGTGCACAGTTGAGGGAGAGATGAGGGGATGGTTCTGTACAAAGCTTTCTGATAATTGTGAGTTTACTCTATGACCCTGGTTCATCTGCATGAGTGTAGAGCAGAGTGGTGACTGTGTATTGGCTCTGGGATTAATCTGTATTGAGGCACTGCAGTGTGGTGACATCTGCATGGCAGATGAGCATTGTGGAGACTGCGATAGTGCCATGTCAATGACCACTGTAGAGTTTGCAGCAGAGTTTTGTTCAGAAAGTTTGTCAGTGCTTCCTGCTGGAAAGTTGGCATTTTGCTCATACATATTGACAGAGCTGTGAGAACCAAGGTTGGGGGAGGTGTTAGCAGGGTCGAGAATGCCAAGACTGGCGGAGTCATGAGTGCTAAGGTTGCCAGAATTATGAGAAGTGATGTTGAAAGAGTTTTGCACACCAATACTGGCAGGGTTGTTCACATTCTGGTTGACAGTGTTTTGTGCAGAAGAGCTGATATTATCAGAAAAGCTGGATCCAGGTCTAGAGCCAGTGCTGCTAAGACTGTCCAACATGCCAAGGTCAATGACTACATTAGACTCAAAGGACCTGTCTGTCACGCTACAGGGATGTGTGTTTGGTACATTGTCTGACTGATGAGCATGGTTGGTGGCATTTCCAATTGTGACATTGTTGTTTTCTGTGACAAGTTGGTCATTGTTTGAGGTGGAAGTAAGTTGTCTTTGTGAATTGTGACTTGGTTCTGTATGCAAATTGTGACTGACTTCTGTTTGTGAATTGTGACTAAGCTGAGTTTGTAAACTGTGATTAAGTTGAGCCGGTGAATCTTGACAAAGTTGAGCCTGGTGTGGGGAGAATAAAGAAGACTGGAAATCTTGGTTGAAAGGAGACATTGTGTCTATGCTGTGATGTACGTTGTGGATGGATTGAGGGACGTTTGAACTCTGGGCCATCCAGTCTAAGGCACTGTCAGCATCCTCCAGCAGACCAATGGGGTCATTAACACTTAGGACAGAATTCTCTGGGATAAAACATTCTGACTGGCTCTCAGGGGAATGTGACTCATTGCTGGCCTTGCATTGCCTGGTCTGTGAGTTAATGCTCATCTGTTCTTGCATAAAGTGTGATGATGGAAGGTTTGATTGGTCTTCTGTACTCTGTGAGTTAATGCTTATCTTATCTGTAATCATCTGTGAAACGTTGCTAAACATACCTTGCATTGCCTTTGAGCCCAGGCTAATCTCATCTTGTGAGCTCTGTGAGGAGAGGATAAACTGATCCGACAGCTTATCCGACTGGGACTGTACCATATCTTCACTATTGCAGTGGAAAAGATCTGAGTTGTGTGAACCATTTCCTTGTGAGGAATCTTGTACGGACATTTGCTCATCAGACAGCATTGTAAAACCTGACTCTAGAGGTTCATTAGTAGACAATCTTTGACTTTGTTGTATGGACCCAAAGTCTTCTATGGTAGGAAGTTCCAAACTATCTTGTAGTTGTAAAACTGCTTTACCATTGCTGTCTGTCATTACTACTCTGTTGGTCAAACTTTCATTAGAATGTTCATTGATGAAAGGTTCTTGTGAGGTTCTGGACACTTCTTCAGTTTCTTGGCCTTGTTGATGTTGTTGTTGTGGTGGTGGAGGAGTTTGTTGTTGTAGTTGTTGTACAAAGATAAAATCCTCAGATGAAGGCTGGCTGACACTGACACTCAAAGAGCTGGGTGATCCCTCAGTGGTGTGGTGAGGAGTGGGCGATGGCCCTGAGCTGTGAGGTGAGGCTTGAACCCCCTGTGTGGCCTGGTACATGTGTTTGAGTACATGTTTGGGTGGGAATGTGCCGTTGGTGTAGAAGTAGTCCCAGAACTGAGAGTACAGCTGGTTGAAACCTGGAGTACCTTGTTGGGACATCAGCTCTGGCCACGTCAGGCCTTCCTCATCCTCTAACACTTTCTCTATTTCCGCACCATCTCGGCCTTCTACCACTTTCCCTCCTCGTAAACCATCTTGTGTTGATACCTTCTCGCTACCTTCACCATCCAAGCACTCCTTGGCCTCTATTACTTTCTCTTGATCCATACCTCCCAATCTGTCCTGGTTCAATACCATCTTCTCTCCATCTTCAGATCTCAAACCATCTCCTCCAAGACCAGTTTGTTTGCCTTCGCTATAGCCTAACTCATTAATGCTATCTGGACCTGTGCTACAATGCAAACTCTCAGATTCAATCACAGACACATTTCCACCATTCTCCAGACTGGAGATTGCTTCATGTCCAAAGCCATTCCCACTCAAATGAACATTACCTTCATTATTCCCATTGTAATCAACACTAGCCCCATTACCCCCAACATTTCCACCCAAATTAACACTACCTCCAAACATGTTCCCATTATCAAAACAATTAGAACTTCTGTCATTCGACCCTTCACCCACCCCCCCTCCCACATCACACTCAACCTTGCTCTCTTCCAGCAGAGCTTTCTTTCTGTACGGTCGCTTCCCTTCAGGCCCTCCGTCCCTCTTCAGCACTGTTCGGTTTCTCTTGGTGGGTCTGTATGGCGTGGATCGCTGCCTGACCTGGGTGTGGTATTGAGACAATACCTCCAGAGCCCCCTGCTTGACTTTTTCCATTTGTCCGTGCATGGATCCATGCTCGTCTGTTTGGTCAAGGATGTATAAAGGCAGCACATGGAATTGCTCATCGTCTGCTTTACCCAAACCTCTGTGCTGGATCAGGTTGACCACCTGAAGGAGAGAGGAAATAACACCATTGTATGTTTGTGTTTTATGTACTCTAGACACAAAAGGTGGCATGTTGACTCAGCGGTAAATCATTCAGCTGACAGCCAAGGTGTTGCTGGTTCAAACTCACCCTGTACAAGCTCAAGGACAAAATTCAAAATTGAAAGGGACAAAACAGTACAATAAATACAAATTACAAGCTAGACTATTGGTTTCCTTATTGGGATTCACAATCCTTGAGCAAGAGAAACAAAAGGATAGTCTTTTCCCACTGTATTCGACAAAGAAGAACCGGTACTGTTTACTCTCCAGTGGGCTCTTGCTCTTAGACTGCCTCACAGCTTGATCAAACTTGGGCTCAAGGCAGGCGTGTGTCCCTAAGAATTTACAACAACAACCACCACCACCACATACCACAGTGCTGCCATTGTTCATGTTGTGTGTGTCTCTGTGACTGTGACAACAAAAGTCCACCACTGCTGTCACCCCAGAGAAAGGCCTGCCAGGATTTGTACCCAGCCGGCAGTCAGAGGCAACCGATTCATACTGCACCTGGAGAAAGAAGACAAAGTACAATTAGTGTTTCTTCAGAACAAAGTACTAGTTCAGGACAAAGTAGTCTTTATATTTTAGAACAAAGTACTACAGATACTAGAATGAGACAAAACAGGCAATAAAATACAAAATAAATGTGCAGGTCTAAAACAGATGAGGTCAATAGAGAAAATCTACAGAAGTTCTTCAAGTAAACCAGTTTTTTTTAAAAAACAGATCAGAAAAACCCATAATCTGAAACACCAAATAAGAAAAATCAATATACATATGAGTCATTGCAGAATAAGAACAGCCTAAATCTACCGTTATTTTTGACTCGTTGGGAATAATCAAAATGCTACCAATAAACGTTTTGTCAGAAACTAAACACCATCATATTACTGAAAAGGACTATTTATGGTTCATTTGTGTGGAAAAAAATTAATTTGAACTTACATTTCTTATAATTAGCAAACATAATTGTTTACAATTGATTGGGCGTCCGTGGTGGGCACCGGTGTGAACACGATACATTTTGCGCGATTTGTGTTGTAAAAATCGTATGACAGTGCATG
>JAUELK010274257.1:0-15393 GCA_031471215.1 Gastropteron pacificum | reverse complement strand
AACTTGCAGTTTTCACTACATGGCATTGGACAGAAGGGCGAAGGCCCATATGTCGTTGGATCACTGAAGAAGAAGAAAGAAGAAGCCTGTTTGTACCTGTACAATATAAAAAGTTTCCCAACAACATAAAACTTCATGACCTACCAAGGGAAAAAACCCTTAAGAGAGACAGTTTGCTTAGTACAACCATGAAGTGCAAAGAGAACAAATGTGTGAGTGTCTAGCAAAAGCCCCAATATGTTGCTGAATGTACAGTAGAGCTCTGCGAACTGAGAAAAAACAGTTTATACTAGTTTCATGTTCATCAACATTTCAAGAAGGGTTTCCAAAGATTTCCTATTCATAACACAATATTGAATTTGAATACTTTGATCAAATTAATCCGAAGACACCCTGTTTTGTTTTACTTGTTTAATTAGAACTTTAAACGCTGTTTTCTAAGAAGTGACTTTCTTAGACCCATCTGTAAAAAAAAAAAGTGTATAATAACTTTGGATCTACGTCTGAAAACAAAATGTTAAGTATTGTTTGCGAAATTTAAATATACAGAAATCTAAAAAAGTGCCGGAGTTGGGGGGGGGGGGGGGGTTCAATGTTGGAGATATTCCTTGGCACCCACACACATAAAACTTCAGGACCTACAGTATAGGGTAAAAAACCCACAATAGAGACAGGTTGCTTAGTAAAACCATGGAGTACAAAAAAGAGCACATGTAATCACATAAGTAAAATGTGAAAATAGACAATTTAAAAAAGTGTTGATGGCCGGATGGATCGAGAAACTGTGTAAAATCTTTCTGAAATGTTTGGCATAATGAGATAACATTTTACAAATTCATACCAATGATGCATCAAATGACAACATACTGGTCTAAAATGCTGGACTTTTCAAAGAGGTAGCAAAAAAGGGATGACTGTTTTTCTCAATGAATGCCACAGAGTTGAATAAGAAAATATACAGTTATCCACAATAAGCGTCTGTGAGGACTGTTGTTTCTTTGTTTGTGAATGTCTTCAGAACATTGGAACAGATAATACAAAAATTATCTTATCTTACCTTATATTCTTATCTCATCTCTCATCTTATCTAGTTTTATCTTATCATCTTACATCATTTCTTGTCTGATTTTACCATCTTATCTTACATCTTATCTCCTCTTATCTTGTCTATCTTATCATCTTGCATCTTTTCTTGCCTCATCTCATCGTATCTTATTTTCTGTCCTATCTTCTCTTACACTTACATCTTATCTTATTTCGTATCTTATCTTATCTTGTTTTATCTTAAACGTCACGTGGCAGAGTCAAGCCACAGAGACCAGGGCCTGTGATGTCTGTGCAGGTGAGAAAGATTCCAGGTGTTCTCTGTACGCAGGTGTGACAAGATCCCGGGCAGCTTTACAACACTGGTCAACTCCAAACTCGTTGGGGGAGACTGGGCCTGGGGGACAGATTTGTTGATTTTGCGATCAGGCACATGTTATGAGTTATTCACTCTTCAAGTGGTCTTAATAGACCTACAGAGCTATGGCAGTCTTCAAATTGGCCCCTTGTTCATGCAATTGTGCAAAGCCCCCTCCAGGCCAGATAACTGCTATGTGCAATGCAGTTATTGAGTTGGTACTGCCTAAGTTAATGCAACATTTGGGACATTTATGGTTGCAGCCATGATTTAGGACTGAACCAGGTGTATGTCACATGATTTTCTGTAACCCTGGTGCTTGAACTTATGGGAAAAAATTCACAAAGTTGACCACAGCACATGGGCAGGGGGGACAGATAATAATAGCCGATTCATATAGCGCATTTTTTTTCGCTCAAGCTCAAAGCGATTTACAACATATTATTATTACCCCAACAAACCTGTTTCATTCAAAAGCCATCTCAACCTACTGGGAGGAATACTGTTAGTGCTGCCTGGCTGGTGCCTATACCAACATTCTGACAATCTCTTTCACTGTCTATAGTTGGGTACCTTTTTACACCTTGGTACAGTAAGAAATGTGTGACAAAGTACTTTTTCCAAGAGTACACCCTCAAATCCAGATCAAGTCGGCGCGGCCGGAATTCAACCCCCAGACCTTCGAGTCGTGAGGCCAACGCGGTGACCACTTGACCACCAGATCACTGACCAGATGGGTGATGGTCAGTGATAGTGAGTTTGTCTTTATACACCCAGTGAGAGAAACTAGGGTTGCCAGTACAAATACTTTACAATTGATCCGACAGCCAGGAACAGAGCACCTATGCCCCTATTCTTGTTTCGATGACATTTAGAAACAGTGGGACTGCATGGCATAGAGGCACTGTACCCTGGGCGTAGAAGGTGCCATGGACCAACGCAGTCTAAAGGAACGACACCCCGACAGATAAACCCTGGTCCTCCCAGTATGGGGGGTTGGGCAGAAGGCTTACAACCTACTCCCGCAAAAGCGTATGGGTCCTCAAACAGTAACCCGTTATAGTTATAATTAGAGTAAAAGTTGTCACCAATAAACTGTGACAGTGGTCTCATGGTTAAAGTGTGTGCGGTATGGTTGGGGACTCGGGTTCAATCCCCACTCATGACAATTTTTTTTTTTTTCCCCCATTTAATACACTAAACTTGCATATCATGTCTAGAATCTATGCTTTAAAAACAAACAAACACAACTTTCTATTCAATTTCTTAAGCTGACCACACAAGAAGAGATCAAGTGAATATTCTTGTCACTATCCTTGTCACTATCCTTGTCACTATTCTTGTCACTATCATACTATCATTGTCATTATTCTTGTCACTATCATTGTCACTATTCGTGTCACTGTCCTTGTCTCTACTCTTGTCACTAACTCTTGCCACTACTCTTGCCACTACTCTTGTCACTATTCTTGCCACTACTCTTGTCACTATCCTTGTCTCTACCCTTGTCTCTACTCTTGTCTCTACCCTTGTCACTACTGTTGTCACTACTCTTGTCACCATTCTTGTCACTATACTTGTCACTATCCTTGCCACTACTCTTGTCACTACTCTTGTCACTACTCTTGTCACTATTCTTGTCACTATTCATGTCACTATCCTTGCCACTACTCTTGTCACTATTCATGTCACTATCCTTGCCACCACTCTTGTCACTATTCATGTCACTATCCTTGCCACTAACTCTTGTCACTACTCTTGTCACTATTCTTGTCACTATTACCTGTCCAGGTGGCGGAGTCGTGTGCAATGTAGGTGACAGCAGGTACACAGTACTGTGCCACGCCCAGGTCATCTGCTTGTGAACAGTTGGACAACCACACTGGCAGACACACATGGGCCGTACTCTGTGGAGGATAAGGAAAACAATGGGTACTCAGAAATATCTTATGTAATATTTTGCCTTATTTGATGACTTTATTCTGTGTCAGAAGTTCATGCTCATGTCATCTATGTTTCATTGAGTGTATTATGTCTCTGTCCATTGTTTATCATGTCTTGGTTTTAAAGTGTACAGCGCCTCGAGCTCATGCTAATGGGGATGATGCGCGTTAGAAATGAACTCCATTATTATTAATATTATTACTCAAAGGTATCAAGGAAACGTCCCGACCTGTTTATTTTTATTTGCTATGGCAGTCTTCAAATTGGCCCCTTGTTCATGCAATTGTGCAAAGCCCCCTCCAGGCCAAATAACTGCTATGTGCAATGCAGTCATTGAGTTGGTACTGCCTATATTAATGCAACATTTGGGACATTATGGTTACAACCATGATTTAGGACTGAACCAGGTGTGTGTCACATCATTTTCTGTAGTCCTGGTGCTTGAACTTGTGTGAAAGAATTCACAAAGCTGACCACAGCATGTGGGCAAGTAAGATAAGATAAGATCAAAATGTATTGTCCATAAAAAATGTCACATTGCTTTGGTGTTGTACATAAAAACACATTAAATTGACAAACAAAACGTGGTTAAAACTCTATATCAAATACAGGCACATTACATATACAGGGTCCCCACCAAATCCATGAATTTTTTTCAAGACCCCCCAATTTCTTTTCAAGACCCAAATTTGCGGCGAAAATAATGCCACATAGCATCAAAAATGATCCCCAAAAGTCTATTTTCAATGACAAAATGCCAAGCTAAAATTTGCACATGTACATTTTGAAGTGTGGTCTTCAAACAATAGATTACAACTATTGCTAATATCACTTAATGGCATCTTACCTCTCAACTAATCACCAATGTCACTAATTGAACAGTGTAGACCTAGTAGTAAGGCTATTTTTCCAAACAAAACATGAACATTTGGTCATTTCATTTTTTCTGACTTTTCCCGAACCATCGCAAAATTCCCGACTTTTTCCCGTTTTCCCGACCTGGTGGGGACCCTGCATATAACTACAACAACAAACCTTGGGGCATCCCATGAAGGAGTCGAGGATCCCCAGCTGGCCAGGTGTTAGTTGGTACACACAGCCTTCCACTGAGGAGCCAGGCTGGTATGCCAAATTGGCAAAACCTCCGACACTCAACTGCTCCCCACCTGTACAGGAAATGAGAAGGAGAAATGTTTACCTTGGTGTCGCTAAAATAATAATGATAACTGATTTATACTGTCCAAATAAAGAAACGCATATGGCCATGCGGTCAGAGCGTTGGCCTCAAGAGTCAAAGGTCTGGGGTCGATCCCCAGACCTTTGACTCGATTTGGATTTGAGAGTATTGTCTTATCCACCAACAGGTGTACTCTTGGAAAAGGTACATTGTCACGACTTTCTCACCTCACCCAGGTGTAAAGTGGGTACCCGACTATAGACAGTGAATGATCTTGTTAGTTTGTTGGTATGAGCGCCGGGCGCCGACCAAGGCAGCACTATCAGAATGCATCTATTGTGGTGTTAGCACAAGCCAACAGTTACTTTACCTTTCTTGTTGAAAGTTATCTCAAAGCCAAACAGCAAGGACCAGAACCTCAGAGGTGATTGGCATCCAAGGTAAGATTTCAGCCTGAAGTAGACAGGAGTTGGAAAAACAATAATCATCCTCACATCGCAACATAGTCAATAATCAAATTTTTTTTATTAGTTTGAGTTTCACACCCTTAGCATAACTTTTCGATCATATAAGAGGTGGGACCTACATTTTTACATTCGTTTTTAATGGGACGGGGGTGGATAGCCATGAAAACTTCACATGCCACCCATATTCAGAATACCCTCATCGGGATTCGAACCCCATTCGCTCGCTTAGAGACCAAACTTGTTAACCCAACGTGATAACCGTTTGGCCAACCTTATCTGATAGGGAAGTTGAAAACCACACAGGTCTGAACGGGGTAACAGGAGCAGTAAAGCGCTTTGAGCTTCTGGCAAAAAAGCACCATATAAATTAATATAAATCGGCTACTGTTATGATTATTATTAATGAAATAGTATATAAATGTTCATAGCCGGTCCTAAGCCCGGTTGAGAAAGGAGGAATGTCGGGCGAGGGGTTAGCTCCCCCTCCCTGAAAAAAAAAATCATGCAACAAAAACGCTTATAAATGTTATGTCTATGTACGTAATTTCTCCTCACCTGTGTGGGTTCATATCGGGACCATAGGCAAAGTAGTAGAGGTACCCAGAGGGTGGCCGAGCATTGAGCCTGAAGCACATGGGAGGAGTCAGACTCAAACTCGCCATGTCAACTGGGGCGGCAGATTGTCTGGGGAGTCAAAACATTGGAGGCTCTGTAGTTTCAATCATCATCAATCATTGTATCTTATAGTATAGCAGCAGTTTGAGATTCAATTACAAGGTGGAGGGGGGGGGGGCAATTTTGTGGTTTACGTCCTTTGCACGTTGGTCCAAGTTGGCAATTACTGAGGACCCGGAAATGATGTCTTAATCAGTCATTTGTTTGTTTAAAAGATTGAATAGAAATGTTGTTTGTTTGTTTTTAAAGCATAGATTCTAGACATGAAATGCAAGTTTAGTGTATTAAATGGAAACAAAACAAAAAGTTGTCATGAGTGGGGATCGAACCCGAGTCCCCAACCGTACCGAATGGACACTCTAACCATGCGACCACTTTCACAGTTAATTGGTGACAACTTTTACTCTAATTGTAACGGATTAACGTGCGAGGACCCCTACCCTTTGTTGTAAGATTCTCCACTTACCTTGGTTTGCCCACGTGCTGTGGCCAACTCTGTGAATTCCTTCACACAAGTTCAAGAACCAGGGCTACAGAAAATGATGTGACCTGGTTCAGTCCTAAATCATGGCTGCAACCATAAATGTCACAAACATTAACATAGGCAGTACCAACTCAATGACTGCATTGCACATAGCAGTTATCTGGTCCGGAGGGATCTTGTGACTGCATTGCACAATTGCATGAACAAGGGGCCAATTTGAAGGCGCTCCAGTCCCAGGTTGCAGAGCTAGGCTGCCATGGCTCTGTAGGGCTATTATTAGACCACTTGAAGAGTGAATAGCTCATACCTTTTGCCTGATCGCAACAACAACAACAACTTACCTTGGTGTGCTCAGTCTCTTTGGCTTGGCCACAATCTCAAGGTTCACAGTTCTGTAGAGAGTAGAAGACAAAAGCAATGAGAAACCAAGAACACAAAGAAAAATACTAAACATCAAACTGAAAGACAAGGGCCTAACTATGACATCAGAAACAGGACAAATGTACAAGATGTAGCTAAACATATCGCCAGACAGAAGCGGAAATGGGCAGGATACATTGCCAGAATGCCGCGGATTACGTCACGGCTTGGTAAAGTAAAGGGTGTACTCTCTGGTACCTGTTGGCTTCGTACTTGCTGCAGTTTGCAATTTTGAATGTTTCAATAAGGAAAAACATACTTTTGGGCGTCAAAATGTACTGAAAGAGGAAGAAGCACTATCCAATGACTAAAATCAGTAAACTGGGGGGGATGGAATAAGGAACGGGGTTGTGTGAAAAATTCACAAGAAATAATATACAGAGTGGGGGAGGGGTTATGTTTATTTGATACCATAGAGTAGTATGTTTGTGTTCATGTTTACTAATTTTGATTGCACAATCTCATTAGTGTGGCCGTATAGATTTATTCCTGTCTAAACTGAACATGGTTTTTTATTTAGTTTTCAGTATATGATCAATAACGCAAACCACAAACCATCATATCTTGGCTAACTCGATAGAATAGTGACCAAAAGAGATGTTTACGCCATGAAGCATTTGACAAGAAAAAGAAGAAAAAAAATGAAATTAATAGAATTTTACCTCTTTTTATCCATTGTCGTGCTCTCGGTTATGTTCTCTGTCATTGGTTCTTCAGGAGGTATGGCAGAATCACATCTTGCCTCTGATTGGTCATCAGATCCAAGGACACCAAAAAACAAGCTCTGTGATTGGCTGGATTCATTTTTCTCTACTGTTGATTGGTCGGATGTTAAGTCTTCCCCAAGGCCACTGTCAGCTGTCACGGCACTCCATGGGCGGACGTTTTCTTGTCCCTCATTTGAACTTTTGGAATCTGAGTCCTTACCATCATTGAGACTGGATCCTTTAGGTTGAAAAGTGCGATTTGTTGATGGTTCTTTCTTCGCACTCCTTGAAGGTTCATTCTTAACATCCCTTGATGGTTCATTCTTCATATCCCTTGATGGTTCATTCTTCGTAGCTTGCTTCTTCCCAGATTGTCTTTGGTCTTCAGTTTGAGAATTTTTGCCAGGTTGGCTTTTGGATTGTTCTGGTGAGCACTCATCTCCCTCTGTTGCTGTCTCACTCTCACTATCTACCATACAGTGATGCCTGTACGCAAGGAGCAAATCTTCATATTCAATACCTGGCTCTTTCGGGACAGGAGTCGGTGTAGGAGTATTAGCCGCAGAGGTTTGAACCATTTGGCCAACTAAAACCATGTCCTCATCGCTGAACTGTTGGGGTCTTGGTTGCCGAGACTTGTTGTTCCCAGCATCAGGTCGAGATGTTTTTGTCTGTTTTGAAGAGTTGATGTGTTCTCTTGCTGTGTTGCCTTCCTTGCAAAAGGCAGGATCAGGTGCAGGTATGACTATGACTTTAGCTGTTACTGGGTCAGAGTAGGATTTGTCTGAGTTCAGCGAAGTTGTTGTTTGATCTTTATCAGTCTCTGTGGAAGCAGTTTTGATAGCCGAGACATCTTCCTTTTTGGTTGCTGGTATTCTCTTCCCAGAGCTTGGTCTATGCTTTACCTCGACATACCTGTGTGTTTTCTGATACAGATGAGAGCTGATCTCTCCATGCAGAACAAAATCTTCGGTGGTCGTCACCGGGGCTTCAGAATCTTTGCATTCAGTGTTTTCCTCTGCTTCCTCATTCTTTTTGGTATCTGTCATTTCCAAAGTTTCAAGCTGGTCATCATCAGCAGTCGTGATAAACGTCCCTTCACTCCTTACAAGTAAGTCCGATTTTTCAAGCTCCTCTGTTGGCTCTTTGTAAACTGGCACGAGGCTGAGATCCTGGACTTTAAACTTTGACACTTGCCTCATACCCTCGTCTTTCAGCTCTTGTTGGAAAGCTTCGAACTGGCTTTCTAGAAGATCAAACTTGGACAGGAAAGGATCCGGAGGTTCTTCCACCTTGCAAGAATTCTCCTCAAAATCTGAATCATCGCAAGGGAGGGAATCCCACATTTGGTCCAAGTCCAAGTTAGTTCTGTCTACATCTTGACTGCCTGGACTGTAAGCTACTGAAGTGCTGTGGAAGGAGGATGCACTGCTGAACCTAGACTTGGCAGAATTCCTCCTCTTACTGGATACAGGTAGGGTTAAAGAGCCATCGCTGTCAGCGAATGTCACCTTGGTGGCTGATTTAAGACGCAAGTTCTCTCCTGAAATGATGTTGTCTGGCTTCAAGAAATCTGTTACGTAAATCTGAGGGTTGACAGAGTCTTGGAATAACTGTAAGTCCTTGCCTTTGAGTGGAGGCTTGCTTTGGCCTTTTTGTTTGTTGGAATTGGTGGGAGTGCTTGAGGGTCTCAATTTTTTTGTGGCTGAGGTACTTGCAGGTCGCTTCTTAGAACCGGTAGAGTTTCCAAGTAGGCCATGCTTGCTGATGATTTTACTCCTTTCTGAAAAGTTGCTAGCACTGTTTGGCCTGTTGCTTACCACACTGTTGTTGTTGTTGTTGTAGTGGCTGGAAGGCCTGTACCTCTCTTTGATCTCTCTGTCTGAATACACAGACGATTGGAAGGCTCCAGCTGTGCCAGACTTTGTTTTAGCCAGTAAGGTTTTGTAGGCCTTGACTCTCTTTGCATTGGAGCTGTAAGGTCGATGCAGGAGGGTTTTCTCTTTGTGTGCCTCATCACCAAGATTGCTTTCTTCACATTTCTCATTCAAGTTTTCTTGAGCATCCGACTCCGTGACTGTTCCGCTATATTGGGGTCCTTTTTCTTTTGGGTCTAAATTTCTTTTCCGTTCTCTGGTACTTTGAAAAGTACTTTTATCTTCTGAGGAGTGTTCGCCTTTAGATGCAGTGCTTAGAGAGTTTCCTTTCATCTTCTTGTCCTTATATGAATACTTGGCAAACCTTGTGTCCAATCTTTCCTTCGCGCCGATGCCCATCTTGGCAGACACTTGGCTACGCTCTGACGAGTTTGTCTTGTTTTTCTCTGCATATTCCACTCCGGCAGATGGAGGCCTATGGTGTGTCGAGTACTGTTTCATTTTCGCCAAGCTTTGTTCCAAAGGCCCTGAAGATACAAAATGTCCACAAGAGGATTGTGGTCTAGAGTTCGATTTCTCTAATCCTGATGCACCCTGCGCTGTCTTTGACTTAGACAAAGTGTGGGATATTTCCTGTGCTTTCTTGGTCCCTGGCGTCTTAGAGTTGCCTCTTTGAGATTCAGAGTTACCTCCCTGGGTAATGGAACTCTTCTGCTGTGAGTGAACGCTGCCGTCAGTGAGGAATGTGTTTCCTTGTCGAGGGTTTCCACCACCTCCGTCCCCGTCAGGATCTTTATCATTCCCTGGTCTGCCATGGTACCCACTGTCTAAAGACAAAGGCCGACACGAAGATTTCCCCTTGCTTACTTCTTTCTTCCCTGCCTTGGGAGTATCCCCCGATATCTGATCATCCACAAACCTCACAGCTTTTCTGGACCCGTCGACGGCTGTCTTCGGGCGAATTCCCGACGGCTTCGCATGTGAGACTTCCTGAGGGTAGGTGGCGCTGTGAGGCCGCTTGCCACTTGCCAGGGGTATTTCTTGATCAGACAAAAGTGGCGCATTGACCTGTTCTCCTTCTGGAGCCAGTCTGTCCGTTGTAGTCTCCGATTGGAGGGCGCTCGGGCTGGCTGTAGAGAAACCACTCTCAGAGGCTCTTGCAGGCCCTTGGTCTAAGGCCTCGAGTAGGCCTTGAGGCTGATCATTTCCACCAGGGGTGGTGGGGAGATGGTCAGTTGCTTCATCTGGTTTAGGCGTTGAGGCAGTCACCACGAGCCCTTGGAAATCTGGGCCTTCCAAACTGGCGAGATCTGCGGAGATAAGGTTTGAGATTGCGTTGATTTTCATTTTTGTTTGTTTGTTGGTTTTACACCTCTAGCGACACTTCTTTTTTTTTTTTAGATCATATAAGTAAGAGGTGGGTCTCAAATAGGACAGTTCTTTTGTGGGTTTTTAAAAAAATATTCAAATAAGGATAAAAATCAAAGGCCATGCTACCAATAATAATGATTAATAAAAAAGAGAGAAAAAATTGAAAAAAATGTGATAGTACAAATACAGTTAGAAATGAACATTTAAAAAATGAAAAAAAAGAATGAAAAGAAAGAGAGACTGACAGAGCCAAGTAGCAATTCAAAGAGTGAAACTAAGATGAGAAGAGTAAGGAACAATTATGTCCTACGTCAATTCATTGCAATAATGTTGTTGTTGTTTTATCCCAAGCTGTTGAGTGGTCCACTCTTGTGCCAGTCTTAGAAAGAACACTGTTCGATGCAACTGAATCAATGATCCATAGAGGATTTTGTGGACAGTGGGTGAATCAGGTAAAAGCTATAATAATAATAGCTGATTTATATAGCGCCTTTTCTCATCAGGTTCACTGTGCTTAACAGTATGTTATAACCTTGACAGACCTGATGCATTCCAAAGCCATCTCAACCTCCTGGGAGGCACACTGGTAGTGCTGCCTTGGTCGGTGCTCAGCGCCCATACCAACATTCTGACAAGACCTTTCACTGTCTATAGAAAGGTACACTTTTTACACCTGGGAACGGTGAAAAATGTGTGACAAATCACTTTTTCAAAGAATACACCTGGCATGGATTCGAACCCCGGATCATTGACTCGTGAGGCCAACGCGCTGACCGCTTGACCACCACATCTCAAGTTGTTGTTAAGGACATTTGTTCTCCACCAACCTTGCTCTATATGCCTGGGAGCAGATCTAGAGTTTGGCAGGGAGACAACTGGGTAGTCCTGGCCTGGATCTGCTTCTGCTTCCACCCTGGATGGGGGAAACAAACAGAAAAGTGACAGTGAGTAAACAGTGCGCTCAATATTTTGTGTGCTGTTTTCATCTTTTTTCAGGTAAATTCGCCTAAGTGGTATGAGCTTCGCTTTTCGCTGAAGCCAACATACAATCACCACAGAGCACGGCCTATCTGCCATTTTCTCTTTTTTGTTTTGGTATGATAAATTTGAATTTTGAATTTGAGACTGCCAAGGGATCTTTAACGTGCGCAATGTGCACATAGGACCTCTAAATTCATCTACCCACCAAACAAATCAGCCTTCTATAAGAGTCACCTGTCACCATCATCATGTTGGATGTTCGTTGACACACATGAAAACTCAACAATAAGAGTTCCAAATCCATGACTCACTGCTAAATTGTTGCCATCACCATCATCATCATAGATATTTTTGTGTGCTTTTGTGCCAAACTGTGATATGTAATGTGCCTGTATTTTATATGAAGTTTTAACCACTTTTTGTTTGTCAATTTAATGTGTTTTTATGTACAACACCAAAGCAATGTGACATTTGAATGGACAATAAAGTTTGATCTTTTCTTACTGTTGTATCTGAAGTTTGATCTTATCTTATCTTACTGTTGTATCTGAGAAGATAGGAGCTGGTCTTCCAGCAAGCTCAGCTCAAAGTCGTTCACGGCCATCAGGTCTGGGCTGGATGCCTCAGAAGTTCTGTGCACGCTCTCACAAGTTGACGCCCTGTCTCGGGGATCCTGTCCGGCTCTTAGCTCATGAGGAACTTGCGCCCCACCTGCCAAGATGGCTCTCCATCTCTGGAGAGTTCGGCTGGCACATTGGGAGTAACTGCGAGTCTCTGAGAAACAATATTGTACTGTATACACTTTCTTCATCCGCTCTCAGGGAAATTTGCATTAGTGTTATCAGCTTCGCTTTTCGTTGAAGTCAACACGCAGTCACCACAGAGCAGCGCCTATGGCCATCTTTTTTTTTTTTTTAAATTTTGCCCAGACAGCGACCATAACTGGTCTACTCTTCATCGATTTCAAACTGCCAAGGGATCATTGACGTCTGCAACGTGCACACGGGACCTCCGAGTTTATCGTCCTTATCCGAGAAGACTAGGTGCTCGGTTACATGGGGCTGAAAAAAACAAGCATCAATTTTGAGCTGCCACAGGGTGAGCTCGAACCTGGGACCTCATGGTCGACAACTTGGTATTGGCTGAACACTCTACCTACTGTGCTAACACGCCCCAATAGTAATAATAGCCGATTTATAGAGCGCTTTTTCTCGAACGAGCTCAAAGAGCTTTACAGCGTAGTATTACCCCGGCAGACCTGTTTGAGACATTCCAAAGCCATCTTGGGAGGCATACTGGTAGTGCTGCTTGGTTAGCGCCCAAGCCAACATACTGAAAGAAATTCACTGTCTTTAGTCTGGTACCATTTTTCCTCTTGGGTACGGTGACAATTGTGTGACAAAGAACTTTTTTCCAAGAATACAACTGGTGGTGGATAAGAAAATACTCTCAAATCCAAATGGGCAACCTGGATTTCATAGTCTATAACCCTGCTTTTCATAGAGGGCACCAACCTGAGAGTTTGAACTACACCTGTCATCGAGAACGAAGAAGAAGAGTCAGGAACCTCTTTTACACCTGGGTGAGGTGTGAAAATGGTGACAAAGTATTTTTTTTTTACAAGAGTACAGCTGGTGTTGGATAAGAAAGCCAAGTGTAGTAAAGCACTGACCTGACACAATCCCTCTACACTGATGGATGGTTGGCTCAGACACCTTGACTGGTTCCATGGGTTGGAGTCTGAGGGGGGAAGAAGAATTGTATTGTATTGTATACTGTATTGTATTGTACACTGTATTATATTGTATTGTGTTTTATTGCATTGTATTGTGTTGTATTGTATTGCATTGTATTGTATTGTATTGTACACTGTATTCATCCACTTTCAGGGAAATTTGCCTCAGTGTTATGAGCTCCACTTTTCGCTGAAGCCAATACTGCAGTTGCCACAGAGCACCGTCTATCGGCCATTATATTTTGGGGGGATGAGGGGGTTGTGATAGGGTTTTGAATTGTTTAATTTTGCCCAGACAGCGACCATAACTGGTCTACTCTTCATTGATTTTCAAACTGCCAGGGGTTCTTTACGTGCACACGGGACCTCCGAGTTTATCGTCTCCGAGAAGACTAGGTGCTCGGTCCCACCTATCAAGGAGACCAGGGGCTGAAAAAACACTCAACTTGGTGTTGGCTGAGGTGTCTACAAGTACATGAACAACCAAAATCCTAAAGACAAAATAAACCACCTCACTAGAAGACTCCACCATCTTCAGGCTCAGGACTGGTCACATTCCACTGAACCAGCACCTCAACAGAATAAATGCAGAGTACGGCCCAGCATGCTCCCTATGCAATTTCCCCTATGAAATTGTCAAACACCATCTTTTTGACTGTCCTCACCTCTCGGACCTCCATGGACTTCTACTTCCTACACCCACCACTATAGAAAACACCCTCTACACTAATCTCTCACAACAGAAGAAAACCTGCAGATTCCACTACATGATATTGGACAGAAGGGCGAAGGCCCATACGTCGCTGGATCACTGAAGAAGAAGAAGAATAGCGTTTTTCTACAGAAGCTCAAAGCGCTTTACAGCATATCATAACCCAACAGACCTGTCTTAACCTCCTGGGAGGCAGACTGGTAGTGCTTCCTTAGTCGGCGCTCATACCAACAAACTAACATGATCATCCACTGTGTATAGTCGGATACCCATTTCACACCTGGGTGAGGTGAGAAAGTCGTGACAAAGTACTTTTTTTCCAAGAGTACACCTGGCGTTGGATAAGAAAACACTCTCAAATCCAAATTGAGTTGGCACACCCGGGATTTGAACCCCAGACCTTTGACTCGAGAGGCAACGCTAAGACCACTAGACCACTGGCAGTTTTCTTTTTAAAAATCTTTTTCAGTAGTGTTGGTTTCTCAGGTATGAGGGGAATGGACTATTTCCCACCAAGATCCTCAACAGACAAAATAGGCTTTCAAAATGTTTAATTCTTTTCAATATGGTACAAAAACTACAAGGACATTGTACAGACCTAATGGAAATGACATCCATTAGAAGAAAAGAAAACACAGGGCAGGGACCACAAACATCTGAGGAAAAGGAAGTGTAGTAGAGTTGAAGAGACTGTGGTTCTTTATGTGTTAGTTATAGGAATCATCCCCCCAACGGATCGTCACCTTGTTGTGGCTGGGGGGCTTGTGTGTCTCAGTGACCCTAAGAGCGTATACTCCTGGTAGGGTCACCCAAGCCAGACAGGTCAAAGGGTAGAGGCCAGACAAAGAACGATCCACCTATCCCTGAGGTAAAAAAGGTTGACAAGGGGCTAACAACCCCTTCCACAAAACTAAATTGTTACAGAAACATTAACAGGAACCAAAAATGAATCTCCAGTCTTGGTGCACCTTGGACCGGAGACTATGGAGGTCAACTGTTAATGGCCTATGCCCTAAGAGGGCGACAAGGCCTAAGTTTTTTAAGTAAGTAAAAATAGGAATCATAATTCACCTTGCTTTCAGCAGTCTTCCTGGCACATATTTGACAGTGGAAGGTGTCTGGGCGTGCAGGATTTTGTTAAAGATGTGAGTGGCCAAGGCTGTTCTTTCCATCAAGCCATCACTCGGTGCATTTTTCTCCTGTGTGTCACAAACAATAATAATAATAAACAGGTGGACATCATGTGTAGACAAATCTTATTTAAGAGTTGTAAGAAGCGACTACTGCACATTTTTGTGGTGACTGTTCTTAAAACCCCTAAGAACCCATTTTTCTCCACTCCCGATCTTAGGTGGAGACCACTGTAATCTGTTACTAATTGAGCTAAGAAAGAATGTCTTCACATGAAAGGCTTTTTTCAGGGCCACCAAGAAATTCTATA
>JAUELK010274035.1:4727-15403 GCA_031471215.1 Gastropteron pacificum | reverse complement strand
TAGTAGTAGAAGTAGTAGTAGTAGTAGTAGTAGTAGTAGTAGTAGTAGTAGTAGTAGTAGTAGTAGTAGTAGTAGTAAAGTAGTAGTAGCGAATCAGTTAAATTGCACCTGTTAAGCCTAAGCACTGGATATGTCCTAAGATGTGGGTAGGTCAGTTGATACTTGAACACTGAAATAAACTTGTTTTGTCTTTTTTTGTGAGGAATATATATATATATATAGAGAGAGAATACCTCAAAGTTAAAGTTACTTCCTTTGTTGACTGTTGGAATAAGACAAATACCCACAATGGAGATTGCATATTATGAAGACATGCAATGTGGCAGACATAGACAGTAGTGTTATGAGATAATCCTAAAACAGGTTCATTCAGTAATACTGTATGATAATGTACTGACTTCAATTTCAACTAGTGGAGGATCTAAGAAGACAACTAATGATTCATGAATACCATGCCATCTCATCACACACTTACACTACCAAATCCTCATTGTTCTCGCAGAAAGAGAGACTCACGTCTTTTAGTCTTAAACTTAAAGCAGTAACTAGAATGAATGCTAAAGTAACCCCGAAAACACTGGACTTGTTCAGAGTTGGTGCACAACAAAGTTGTACTGCACACACAAACCTCAAAAAAACGCAGAAAACTGTGACCAATGACCGCAGAGTAAATTAATAAATAAACCTTCTCTACAAGCTCTTTACATCCTTGCTAAATAAAAAATGTATACATCTTACAAGGGACAGAGGAGAAAAGCAAACAAAATGTACATCATCTCTTTGTCTCATCCTTTTTTACCAACCAACATCTGACTTTTCCCCCCTACCCAAAGAGACTATTACATGTTATTTCATGTATATTGTGTACATAAAGCCTGGTTAAGAATTGCACAATTGAACTACTGTTGATATTGATAGTCGTCATGCTAAATTGAGAGAGGAAAGACATAAAAGATGTCAAGACTAGGACGGGCAAGCTTTTCTCTTCTGTACTTGCAATGAAATAACCTGTGAGCTTAATGTAGTAACAACCTATGAGCTGAGAAAGCCATCATGGAATGGACAACCTTGGACGACAGCCTTAAAGTTATAAACAGGATTGGACACAAGATGCTGACACTGATTGTTGTAGTTGTACCTTGTACAATAAAAATACAATGTTGACTAAAGAACTGAAAGGTAACCCTGATGTTGATGATTGATGTAGTTCAACAAGTAAAAAACCTTAGTAAAAATAGTGACAGGCTTTGACCAGTGCGTTTGCATTGATTAGTTGGAATATTGTCCCTAGGATTTTAAAAAATGGTTCAAAGAAATATATGTACAACTTTAGATGGTTCAATCAAACAGGGGGGAGGGAGGGAATAATGAATACAAGTGGAGGTGACGAGAAGAAAAAATATACATATGTAACCACAGATAAACAACTGCCATGTTGTTTGTGGCAAACATTAAATAAACATAGGTAATAATAACAAAGTGTGTGGGCTCAATAAGAATGAAAATTGAACAACAGGTTCTAGTGGTGTGAAAAATATGTTGATCACACTATGATGCAATGTCCATACAAAGAATCTAAAGACAAAGAGCATTTATTATATTCAAGTACATCAAGTAGGTCAGTGTTAAACGATGATACAAAATCAGGGTGACAATCTCTCTCTCTCTCTCTTTGATGCATCTATCAAAGGGAAGGGTCTAACAAATCTCACAAAGTTATATAATATGTCTGGAACAACATTGAGGAATCTCTACTTACGTCACACATACAACAACATGCACCAGATAAAAATGTGTATAATAATATGTTTGCGTAAACATCCATTGAAGCTCTAGAACACATAGAAAGGCACCTTAGTTTTAGTCAATACGACGACATTCATCATTAGCACAGAAAGCCTCCGCTGGAGGTGGCCACGGGGACAAACCTAGCCCACCTTCCTTGGAGTCAAAGACAGTTTGAGTGGGAACATGTTCTTCTTCTTCTTATCTTTATGATTGCATCAGTACAAATTATGGACATATCATGTAGGCTCAGTAGATACTACTACTACTACACCATTGTCTGTGCATCTCCTGAGTGTGAAGTGTGGAAAATTGTTCTGTTTTAAGACTTTGTGAAGCGCCATAAAGCACTTGTGGTGGATTCTGGCGCTATATAAATTTATTATTATTATTATTATTATCATTATTATTATTATAATATATAGACCTACTGATGCTACTTCCCTGAGTCCTTCACTGATTCAATGAACACTTGATGCATTTCAGTTATGATTAAGAGATAAATTACAACTCCTCTACTTTATTTTAGACTGACATATCGATCAGTCCAGAACTTTGCATGGTACAAAATATACCAGTGTAAGTAAGTAAAAAAAAAGTTTCAGTGTCGATGACTCCAAAGCCATGGATGGGTAGATAAGGCCCTGTAAGCCATAGTTAAATACCACAGTTCTCTATGTGACAGCTGCCTATCACATTTATTGGGGTCACATCACAAAAGTACTCAAAATCAACATTTATGAATAGATCTAAAGACTAAGAAGACACACAACTTTCAACATACACCTATGAAAAGATAAACAGACACACATACACAGTCAACATTCTCTTATGTCTACACAGTGGGGTACATTGCTGAAGCATCTCACTCAAGAACTATTACAAAATAAATGTAAGATAAAATTACCTGCAAAATGACAACTCTCCTGAACTAAATCCCATACACCAGATTGCCACAGTATTATATCATAATTACACTTAATTACTTTGAGCATTTATCAACTTGCTTTAATATGTCTGTAGTAAAGCAAAATTTGTAACAGTGTTCAAGTCAAATAGTCTTACTGAGACTAGTGTCATTCACATTGGTCTTCAATGCCCAGAAGCATGCCTTTAGACGCAAATTTGTTAAAGAAAGCCTCACTTCTACTTCTTTATCACTTTTAGTGTGTTTTGATGATTACAAGTTTCAACGGTTCAAGTTTGAAGTTAACATATACAACAACAGTCACTGATTGATTGAAGCGGGAAAACGCATTTGGTTGCAGCTCTAATACATAACACAACATCTAAATAAACCAATCCTCGTAGTGAATATAAAAACACACATACATCCAACAATGTGCATACACATGGTTCCATACAGAAGTATACATGTATAATAAGGAGAAATACTTCCCACTGAATAAATCCTATCTGACTACGATCAGGAATGTGACCTGGCTGCCATCCCCTGCTTTGATTCAACAAGGGAACCACCCCAATACCCCTTACCCTATCACCTCACTCACTCTGCTCGCTACAACACTCGTTACCCTACCATCACCTCTCTCACTCTGCTGCTGGCTAATCATCTGGGAATAGTTGTAGATTGGGGGGATACAACAAGGGAATCACCCCAACAACACTCCTTACCCTATCACCTCACTCACTCTGCTTGCTATACATCTGGGAATAGTTGTAGATTGGTAGATTGGGGGTACATACAACAAAGAAACAACAGCAAGGTTGGACAGACCGCCGTGTAGTGGCCTCGGGAGGAGGCCACACTTTGGGTCTGCCTGGACAAGGTTATTATATAGATATCTACTCTTCTTTGCATGTCTGTGCACAAACAAAAAATATATGTACAGGCTTCTGGCTGATCTAACACTAACACTCTCACTCACAAAGTGTCATTGTTATTGTACGTTCATACTCTTTTGTATTCACATCTAATTCGATATGTCAAGTACCATGCAGGTGCTAGTTAGTCAATAGTCAAGGCTGGTCTTGATCTAAACGTCTTCCGTTCATGATCATGTCATTGACTCAATGCAAGACTCTGCTCTTGCCATACACCACTTCATTTAATTACTGGTGTAAAACAGTGCTATCATCACCTATCCTGGGTTTGTTGAGTGAATCAATGGCTGATAGACGCTGCTCCGGGGTGACTGCGTGTTGGCTTCAGCCAAAAACAGAGCTCATACTCATACCACTACGGAAACATTTCCCTGAGAAGGGATGAAGAAAGTGTGTACAATACAATTGCCGGCTGTATTGACTAGCACTAGCACCTACACGGTACATGACCCAGCGGCCACCAGGCCAATGAGAAACAATCCAATACATCCCTAGCAAAACACACACATATTAAATTTATGTATCGTTATAAGCATGAAGGACATGAGAGGAGGTTTGGGTACACTTGTGCACAGGACATCAACCATAGAGCTATGCGGCACACATGGGAACGACAGGGTCAGCTACACGCAGGGTGAAATGCTCACACCAATAAGGAGAGAGGAGAAAGGGTAGTGGGAGGGGATATCAGATAATCTTCAGAAATTGCAAAAAGCGCATGGGTAGATCAATGTATAGCACAAGTAATATTGACACAATTAATAATAAAGTGTAAAAAAAAAAACAACGAACGAAACCAAACAACTAAACATAGAAAAATAAAGAAACAAAATAAAGACATGTCCAGCGACATGAATGGATGTGTACATTATTATTACATAATCCCAATGGCATGACTGCGGGCATTGCCAAATTGACCCTGCATTGTGCAACAATACATCTCACAGTAAATGTTGTGACCCAATCCAAGTGAAATTCTTTGGCCTCTTCTTTCGGATATTATACTTTCAACAGCTTGTGTCCTATATTTAACCATAACTTTCTGACACATGCTGTAGTAGGATGGGGTAGTACAAAATTCATACTACCAAACACATCCCTCCTTGGGGCGGAGTTGATACAACAACTATGGTGGGATTGAGTCTAGCAGTGCCCCAGTAGAGGAGGAAAACCACACTGACATTTTTCTTCTTCTTCTGAATTTACAAAGTAAAGGACCCTGTCTTCTTATAAATGGATACTTCATGAGATTTCTGTCCAAGATCAATATCCAATCAGTCTTTGTACAAACTTGGAAACCAACCATCACAAGCTGAGCAGAATCTGATCACATGAATAGTGCATACATTTTGATTTAAAGATCCGACATCACAGTGATTTTAAAATAGAACACTACTAAGACAACAGCTGCGAGAATAAAAATGGATACCCACTATTCAAAGACTCAGTCTCACAGCCCATTGTGACACTTTCATGGGTGGGTGGGATGCTTGTGACGCAATTAATAGTGGGTGGGGTTGTTGTTTTTAAACAAAATAAGATGTATCATTATTATATTAACCAACATGTACATTTCCATGTGTTAAAAGAGTCGAGCTGAACTTTGTGATCAAATGATAACAGGGGGATCTTGTCAATCATTATCCAAATCTCTTGAATTCACAAATGTACCCAAGCATAGAGCTAAGCAACAACCATTCAGCCTATGTATTGCTAAAATGTTCAAGACACTGTTTCATTTCTTTAAGTAAGTCAACTTTTGTTTGGCACAGAGCTTGTGTTAACTAGGATTTCATGAGAGATGTTGACGTCTCTATTCAATTCAAACTATTCTATTTGTTAACAATCATTAGGCAACTAAATCAATTGAGATACATGTGTGCACTTACTCATATAGTTAAAGCTCATATATACACTAGCAGAGTCTAGCATGACCTATTCTACCTGTTTGATGACAATGAAGCAGTGAGCACAAGCACGCTACACAGCATGGCAAATCAAACAACTATCTCACTTCACATACAAAATCTTTGACAAATCTAAAACACACCTTGTAGTAAATGATGTAGTGCTTTCCATCCTTTTTCCAAAGCCCTGAATATACTCATGATGTGTCTATGTTGTTAGGACAAACATTGAGTGGCAAAGTGTGCAGCACCAAACAGCTGTATATAAACTTTTCACTGTCCAGGCCTTCAACTTTATAATAATGTGACATCGTCTTTTCTTCAAAGGCTCGAGGATGAGTGTAGACGTGCACCAGGGTGTGTTCTCGTATCGAAAATTAAGAGTTCCAATGAGTTGTTGTATGATGATAAAGACTAGTGCCATGGGCTTGCGGTCCGGTGGTGACCACAAAATGCATAAAACGTTTTTGCTAGGGTTGCTAGGACTGGTCTGGGAGGCTGGAGGAGGACTGCGTCGTGGTGGGAGGCGTGGGACACTGCTCCTTTGTGGTGGTGGTGGTGGGAGGCGTAGGACACTGCTCCTCTGTGTTGTACTGTCTCTCTACCAGGAAACAATGCACCAAGTCCTCCCTGGCCGTGGGGGTCTCGCAGTCCGGCGCTCCGTCCACCGGTGTCCCCGCCCCGCCCGGAGACGAGGACAACGAGTTCACAGACAAGGCAAGCTGTTGTTGTTGTTGGTGCTGCCCTTGCTGAGACGCATCCCCAGCGGCGTGGGTGGCAAGGCGCTCTTTGCTGCGGCGTAGCCGAGCCTCGTCCCCGGCACAGATCATCAAGTCTTTCTCCGCATCGGGACTCGCCTGGCTCCCCCCTCCTAGAGTCAGCTCTTCCTCCTCGTCTTCCTCCTGAGCACCAGTCGGGGTGGAGTTGTCCTCGTCTTCTTCCTCCTCCCCCTCCTTGTGGGATTCCTCTTCCTCCCCGCAGCTGACCGGGGTGTCAAAGTCTTGCAGTGGGTCCTGGGAGCTCTCGTAGTCCTCGTCCCCCATGGCTGAGTAGAGAGACATCTGGGGCAGGGCCAGCTCCGCCAGGGTGTCGCTGTGGATAATGTCTCGTGAGTGCACCTTCAGAATGTGGGACCACACGGGCTCCGAGGCCGGGGACTCGCTGCGACTGGTGCCGTCCGTGAAGACGCTGTCGCCGTCGCTGAAGGCTTCCAGGACAGCGCCCTCCGAGCACGCCTTGGTGACCACCATGCCCTTGTTGGCACCAGAGCTGCCTCCCAGGCCCCCGCTGCAGCCAGACTTCTGGTGGGACAGGCCTCCCCCGGACGCACTCTCATAGTCTCCCCTGTGCAGGCTGGGCGTGGGGTCCGTGCTGCTGGAGAAGGTGCTGTGGGGCTCCCCACTACGGCCTTTACGGCTGTTGTTCCTCTCCCGGACGGTGGGGCTGAGGAACCAGTCCGATCGCTGCCTCAGGCGCTCCAGCTGCTTGCGTTTGACAGAGTTGAACCGACTCAAACATCGGCTCTGGTAGTGGGATCTCACTTCGTTCAGGTTGTCTTCTACAGACTTTGGCCGCTGCAGACAAAGACGCATTTCATGGATTTATTATCAACTCTTTGTTAATTTTCTATAGACATTTCAACATTTCTGTGAATAATGACAGTAGTTTAAGGAGGAACGACACAAATCTAGCCATCTTGCAAGACACCATGTCAACCTTTACTTTGAATCTCTCAAGTCATAAGGCAATGACAATGTGTCAAACAATCATTCATTTCTATTGTTATCTCTGATACCAAAGGAGCACATGATATATGATATAGACTATAGAAGATATCAATGTGTACCCACCCTACTATAGAGCGCACACAGAAAGAGTTACCAGCAAGGTAAGATCTGGTGTTCTAGTAGTCAAGAGCGTTGTCCTCTCGAGTCAAAGGTTCTGGGTTCTAATCCAAGGCGTGTCAATTTCGATTTGAGAGTATTTTCTTATCCAACACAAGGTATACTCTTGGAAAAATTACTTTGTCACGACTTTCTCACTTCAAGCAGGTGTAAAATAGGTACTCGACTGTAGACAGTGAAAGATCTTGCTAGTATATTGGAATAAGTGCCGGGTGTCCACCAAAGCAACACTACCAGTATGCCTCCAAGAAGGTTGAGAAGGCTCTGGAATACATTAGGTCTGTCGGGGCAATAGTGTCTGTAAAGTGGGCAAAAGCGCTTTAAAAAAAAGTTATCTATTAAAAGAAATCACCCACCTTGGCTTGGAATGCATCAGGTTTGTCGGGGGAATAGTGGCTGTAAAGTGGGGAAAACCACTAAAACTGCTAATAAAATGTAATCTCATTTTAAAAATCACGCACCTTGGCGAATTTAGGAGAAGGTAAAGTGGGAAAAAGTGCTAACAATTTTAAAAATGTAATCTATTAAAAGATGGAACCTTAAAAGATATCCCACGCACCTTGGCGACTTCAGGAGACGGTACCAAAGAGACCTCTGGTGCGGACAGGGTGGACATGTTGATCATCATCTGCTCCTGACTGCTGCTCACGCTGGGTTGGCTCAACTCTGCGTGGCACAGTGCCGACAGAGAGGGCTCGGGGCTGTCCCCAAAGTCCTGGCCCAGGCCAACATCCTCGTCCTCATCCTCCTCCTCCCTGCCCTCCCCTGAACCCATCCTCGTTACTTCGATGAAATCAGACCGCACCGCTGGGGGAACAAGGGATATGGAGAAAATATAAAAAACTACTGCTATACTTTGTTTTGTTTGAGTTTTATATACACAAGGGACTGCAGCGAACAGCATCCTTTCTAAGACTAGCACTGGCTGACAAGAGTGAACAACTCATCAGCTTGGGATAAAACAACAACATCATACACCAGGGATATGAAAAAGGATAAAAACTACTACTATACTTTGTTTTGGTTTTGTTTTGAGTTTTACAAACCAGGGATATGTAAAAGAATAAAAACTACTACTATACTCAGTCACCCATATGACACTTCTTTAGATCCTATAAGAGGTGGGACCTACGTTTTAATGTTCGTCTTCAATAGGACGGGGGTGGACAGCCATGAAAACTGCCCATTCGACCCATGTTCAGAATGCCCGCATCAGGATTCGAACCTGGGTAGCCCAGGGAAACCAAACATGTCAACCCAATGCGCTAACCATCCAGACACCGCACAGCCTTACTAAGCTTTTTAATGATTAAAATGATAGCAACAATACAATTTTAATAACGATGTATGACCTTTATACAATGCTTTTCTTCAATAAATTGAGTTGGTATGAAGAAAAGCACATCTCTCAGGATCATAACCTTCTATAATCTACATAAACGCTATCTTTCAAACTTAACATATATGTAAAAAGGAAGGGGGTTCCATTTTTCAAACAGATAAAAAAAGAAAATGCAAAATTAACAACAAGTCCTCAAAGCAACAAAGAGATGGTATGTAATGTAAAAAGAAAGATAGTTAAAACAAGTTTTACTAATGAGATCTAGACAATATTATACGGTTAAACACCTAGCAAAGACATCTGTTTTTCAAAATCATGACAAGATAAGATGAGAATTTAGACAGGAAAGGAGAGGCCTATGTGGCTTGACAATGACAAGCAAACAGATAAATGATGTGAACAAAGACAGAAGAAAAAAGATCACGAGAAGATTAGATGAGAATTTAGTCAGTAAAGAAGAGGCCTATCTATGAGGCTTGACAATGACAAGCAAACAGATAAATGATGTGAACAAAGAGATAGAAACAAAAAATCATGACAAGATAAGATGCGAATTTAATCAGTAAAGGAGAGGTCTAGGAGGCTTGACAATGACATACAAACAGATAATTGACATGAATAAAGACAGAAGAAGAAAAATCATGACACGATAAGATGAGAATTTGGTTAGTTAAAAAGGAGATGTTTTCAAGTCAATTTCATTTCAAAGTTCTTTGTGGAGATGATTGTCAGCAAACAAGTCAATTTGTTGTGAAAGAATGAGTTCTTGCATTATGTAAGTGAACAGAGAGGTCGAAGAATGCAAATATCCATGTCACGACAGAACAAGAAGACAAAGAGGAAAGACCAGAGAGGTTGACATGATCACGTTACAAAACAACAAAATGAACAAGAAACAAAGAATGGGCATTACAGTACATTCAGTGTTCATATTGTAACACTCATAAGAATTATGGAAGCAAAGTGATTGAGGAATTTCAAACATCGGAGAGTACTCTATGTAAAAACGCTTCAACTGGTTTGTTACAGAGTCTTGATAATTCAACTATCCAAGGATTGCATCATGGGTTCATTTCTTAAAATATAGGGGGAAATGATCGCATGAAGAAAAAAAGAAAAGAGAAAGCAAACTAATAGAGAATCTTAAATTTATGAAAACAGATCTGGCACATATATTGTAGATTTTGTTTTTGGTTTGTTTGACTAGATTTTTAAACTAATAATTAGAGTCTGCATGTATAGAAATGTGTGAAGATTACAACACTATACTTTATAGTATAGTTCCCATGTTCACAGTAAAATATTTCGTATTTCTACTCTGTTAAAGTCTTAAGAAAAGAAAATGTTTCAAACTTCAAATACAAGATATATATATAGACTTAAACTGATCTAATAAAAAGATAAGGAATGTGGATTATACAAGCTATATAAGTGATGTTATTATGATTATTATTATCATTATCAGAACGGACAAAGCTTTTTTTTTTATTGAAGATGATGATTTCACACAAAAATTGGGTGTAATGATATGTCTCCTTGTATTTGAGTCAGAAAACTCCAATTTGTGGCTCATATCACCCATGAGCAACACAGAAGTATTCTAAGTCAATTACATCTGACAATAGCATGATGGTGAGTGAATTTCCACCTGTGACTTTCTATTAATTCAATATATATAAAACATTCCAGAACATACACATTTCAGTACAGACTTAAAGGTAGGACTCATCATACTGTCGAAACAGTCCAATGAAGCATGGAATAAAATTCTGGCACGAGTGAACTTGACACGTTCTTCCCATCAATGACAAATTATAAGCAACCCGTGTCCAAAGCAAGCATACACTAGACACCCATTGAGTCATTGAGCTTCAATCGAACTTGTAACTGAGC
>JAUELK010273924.1:0-15403 GCA_031471215.1 Gastropteron pacificum | reverse complement strand
TGTATCATTAAATGCGTTGATGTAATCTTCAATCTAAAATACCTTACCTTTGAACAACGAATGATCCCACAAAACACAATATCCTTATGAAAGTATGCTGAATCGAATGTGTGTCCAATTCCACGCAAAATGAGGTATCGAATATTGAAATCCGTTGATCAATTACGATTGTGCTTTAGTTTGAAAAAAACCTCCAAAAACGGGTCCGAGGATTTCGGAACGGCGATAGAAAGCGCCGCGGCCATTTTTTCCGTGGCCGCGGCGCACAGCAATCCAAGTGCCTAGTTGGTGGTGTGTCATTTTTCCCGGGGGTGGGGAAGTGGGGGGTTTTAGGGGGGCTGGCCCCCCTACTAACTTCTTTTTTTCTAGGTGTGGGGGTCTTAGGTGGGCTGGCCCCCCTAATTTCTGTTTTTGAAATGAAAATCAACAACAAATTTAGCTAGATCTAGGGGTTAGGGTTGGGGATCTATGTCAAAAAAATGACCAGGGACCGCTTTCGGTAACCAGTCCCCATGCTTTGCTCTGCGCTACTTTAGAACAAACATTGTTTGGCTCAATTCAAGTGTTTCTCGTCCGTGGAACTGCTAGAGTAGGTGCCCCCCTTACCAGATGGTAAGGGTGGTTCGCTATTATTTATAGGCCGAGACAAAATATGCTGAATCTTGCGTTTTATCGTAATTCTACACTGATCTCTAAGGCGTTTTATACAGACCTGCCACTCATACCGATTTTGTTGGTATCATACATTTTTTTCGCTGAATAAGTGAAAAATACCGAAATATGGATTTGACTCACGGCAAAATACCGATTTTCAATTCGGCAACCTCTGGGCGGTTTGTTGGATGGCTGTGATTATTCTCTGCCGTGCGGAAAACAACTACATCTCCGTTTCACTCGGGAGTGGCTCCGATTTTTTTTCTTAGTTTTGAGAAAACTCAGATTTTCATCGTCAAACTATTAATCCCTTGCAAGAAGTGTGGCGGTTTTAGGGACAAATTTTCGTGCTGGCACTCTAATTCTGGGCATGGCTACGTTGCTAAGTCATCTATATTTCACAAGGTATTTGGCAGGTCTTCCTAAAATCTGGAAATCGCCAAATAAAAACTTTGAACTTTTGTTTGTTGTAGCAACAAATAGGGCAGCCTCTGTAAGCCGATTCACAACAGTTTTTAGCTGAATTACAATTCTCCAGACAAGATCCGTTTTGCAATGACTGGAAATTGAAATAGATAGTGATTTCTTTGGGAACTAGATCCACACTAGGTAACACAAAGACTCTAGTTGCTGGTTCTACACTCAGTAAAGTCAGTTAGTTAGATCTAGATCTACAGAGATTGGGTCTGGGATTGAAGGTGGCAGAACAGAAACCTGGGCTAGGCTAGTAGTTAGTAGGGTGGGCCTAGATCAAGATCTACGCAAATAAGGACGAGTGTGGGTGGGTTCCATATACTATTATTTTGCTTCAATCAGAACTATCGGCCCTGGCAGGCGATGTTGCGTCAAAATACTCAAAACAGACGATTCCTGTCAAGAGTTACCCCATGTAGAATGCATCACAGTTTTCATAGAAGCTCATGTGAATTAGTATTCAGTTGTAATGGGCACAATCGCTCTACATTTTGACTACTATCTTGTACTTTTACACTTGCCTAAAGCTTCAAATTTGGTAGAAAATTGAAGTCTAATAAAGTTTTTACAATCTAGCCACATATTGTTTGTGTAGTTTGCTCAAAGTACTGAGTAAGATGAAAAACATAAGGCTGTAACATGTTCAGTTATGTACTGAGAAACTTGATAGCCTACGGCAAGTGTTGACTGTGCTACAAGAACTGATGGAGTTTTGCCCATCACATCATGGCACCATTCCCGCAGTAAGTGCTAATGCCGGGTGTATTTTCTCATCAATACTGACTTTAGGCCTGTTTTTGGCTTTGACACCCACACACAGCAACTCGCATTGGCCGTAATTAATTTGACACGCCGACACCACCACCCCAGCCCCTTCCCCTTTCATGAGGCACGCACAAAGAAGACGTTATCTTGGCCTATCAACCATTGTGTATGTTAAGTTTTTCTCTCTAGCGCCTAGCATCTGTTTACCATAATTATTCATGAGCGCTTTCTGCATTAGGCTACAGATCCCAATAACATAACACAGAGACACAGAATAGTAGATCTAGGCTAGAGGCCAAGCATCGCATATTAAAAACCACCATATTAAAGCCTGATCATGACTTTTTCCACGGTTGATTAGATCTATCGTTTGGGGTGAATCCTGTCGGCTCGTCAGCAATGCCGAGGCAACTTGCAAAGCACCCTGTCCTGTTGGGTATAATTGCAAAAATAAGATTGTGTGGCTCTTGGCCATGCCAAACACGATATGACGAGCAGCAATGGAGCAGTGTGGGACTGATGGGGTTGGAGGGAAGGGGCCACTGTGACAAAGAAAAGTCTTATTAAATCAGACCAAGACTCATTCGTGTTCATTTATACATGTATGTACATTGACAAGTAGGCTTATATTTTGTTTAATGGGACTGAACAGAATGTTCATTTTAAGTATAATCTATGTGGACTCCACTGTAGCACAGAAGAACTCCAAGTCTACTCTGTGACAATATTTTCCCAGAGACAAAGAGGGAGAACAAACAGGGATTGAAAAAAATCCCTGTTATTATCGGATAAGTGATTTCAACTGCATTGGCCATAATTTCAAATACAGTGGTCTCCGTCTAAATGCCCGGTCCACAGGTGACAAGAAAAGCAGTCACTTTTACTTTACTTTACTTTACTTTACTTTACTTTACTTTACTTTACTTTACTTCACTTCACTTTACTTTCTGTTCAATTACATTGCTCAAAACTCTCTGCTCACTTTCTCACTCTTTCTTTGTATGTATTTATTTAAAAATTATTGTCATGAAAATGGATTTCAAAATATGCTTTTTCACCCCCCTGCTGTCACTAGCATATTGATCCTTTGTGTCTGTGGCTGCCATCCCCACCAGAGAGCAGTGGAAAAGTTGATCAATAGCCAGCTTCCAGCAGCTAGGCAAGAGAAAGTGCCAGGGTTGATTTCACGCTTCTTGAATCAATAGTAGTTGCTCCTTCATTCTAAAATCAGAAGCTTTGGTGTTGCTGTTCACATGTCTTAGTACTTGTCAGATTCACATATTGTCTTTTTCTTTTTCTTCAAGACAGCTGCATCAAGATGTATCATGCTTTCATGGAAATGGTGATTTACATAAATTCTGTTGTCTAACTTAATCTAGTCACTGATGGGTGTCATTCACTGTTAAAGCATACAGAAATAAAGACTCGTTTTTGGAAGCACTGGCTCAATCAGTTGCAGACTATATACATGGTGTATTCTGTTAAAAGAATATCCCACAGTTTTGAAACTGCTGACGATTATAGTCCCACTTGAACAGTACTGTTGCGCTTTATTGAAACGCTGATTTGTTAAGAGTGGACAGTGTTTATAACCAGAACAAGTGTTATGATCAAAATGATTGGAAAGATGCTGGCTTAAGAGACATGTATGTGTATAGGACAGCACTTATTTTGCTTCGCGTTCAGGGACCTGTTTGCGTTACACTACTATTACCATTCACCTTTCAGCATCGGATCGATGTCCCCAGCCACACGTTTCTAGAGAAGTATTGTAGTTTCAATACAAGTTACGTTCTTGTGAAACAGTTGCACCAATGAATAGTGTTAAAATTGTTATTAAATGTCATTCTTCTCCTCCCTCAGGTGATGGATGGCAGTGGCAACTTTGAGGGCTTTGATGGCTTGCCCTCAGACTTGTGGGCCAATCCACAGCTACAGCAGCATGCACAGATGGCTCGACAGGTTGCAGCCGGGGCCTACACAAACCCAGCCATGCAGGCTCGAGATTTTGCCTCAGTGTTTACCACTGGTGAGGACTACACGGCTGACTATAGGCTCCTTATTGACATGTTTTAAAGTTGTTGCAATAGAAGTTGTATACGAGCCTGTGTCACTGTAACAAAAGGTTGCACCCCACTATGTGTCACCAGTCTGATTTTATTTTTCTTCGCCTGTCAGCTATGTCTGTGTTACCTGGAACCTCATAGCTCATAAACAAACGGAAGGAGAAGATAGTTTGAGCACTCGTGACAAATTTACATCTATTTTGCCTCACTAAATCCGAAACTGTCGGGTGTGATGGTGGAAATGAAAGTGTGCCCAAATTTCAAAGTAATTGCCATTGGCTGTTTCCAGCAATAATTTCATTTTGAATAATCAAACATTCAAACCAAGAGTGATATTTGTGTACACAATCATAGGTGGATGGTGTCTCGTTTCATGTCCACCATCATAACTGACATCACAAAATCATTTCCACCAAAAAGTACTGAAAACAAACAGTTTTGGTACCTGTTCCTTTTAATTGAAATCCCAACAAGTGGACATGAAAGTCAACCGTAAAACAGATTCTCCTTATTTTTGAACTGTTGAGCTTCATCCATTTCTAGCACGAACAAACTAACCTTCGTTTAGTTTAGTTTGTAATTACTTCTGTTGTTGTGAATCTATTGAAAGCCGACAGTCTAAAATATTGTCGAGCTCGTGCTAAAAGTAATCAATAAACACTGATTCATATATCTTTTTCCGTATGCTTTTGGGCCAAACTAAAAATAATTGCAGTTTTATTAGTATTAGATCAAAATCCAATCCAGCACTTCAATGTGGTAGTACTCAAAAAGACACATTTTTGGTAGCTGATATTAGGCCCATTTTTGTTTTTCAACTATGATAATTGAAAACACATATAAAGTAAAGCTATTCGACAAAAAACGTGAACAATATTTGTACATACAAGGAAATAAACTCAATCCTTTGTTCACTCAACCTTTTGTCACAGGCTCATAAGGCTATATTTTTTTGGTGGCTAAAGTTCAGTTTAGAAATGCACACCATGATAAACTTATTTACAAAGAACGTACTGTCACTCCTACATGCTCAAGCAGTGTATATTCCCTTCTTTTTTTTCCCCCATTAAAAGGGGAGCAGTGAGGATGCCTGTTGAACTAGTGTTGATTTTGATCCCAGAGTCACATAGATTAATCTATGAAACACATTTGACATTGTGAACTTGACCAAAATATACAAACCTCACCTAGACCTGAGAAGCTTGTTTCAATTATCAGTGTTACATAGCTTTATAATTCAATTATGACAGCTACTGATTTGTATAACACAATTTTTAAAACCCCAATATTTTGTCCTTGCAGTTGGAACGGTTGGTACCCTGGCAAACCCCCACCAAGTGTTAGCCTCTAGTCTTCCTGCTATGCCCAAAGATGTTGGAGGACCCCAACTGAGCCACCCGCACTATTCTTCTGCTACCCGTGGCGAGAAGCGCTCGGCCTGGTCCCATATGTTAAGCCTGGATCCCAGCGTGGCCACTATGGCCCCCTTTGACGGTCGCAGCCTGCCTGCATCCCTCCAGCCTCACAAGTACGCCGCCCCTCCCACCAGCATGGAGACAGTTCCGAACCCCCAGGCGCTGGCTCAAGCCCAGTACCTCAACATGTCCAGCTCCCTGTACGGTGCTGCCTCCACCAGCGGGCTGGGCACTCATCCTGTAGAGCAACTCTCGCACCCTACCTACGAGCCCAACTATGCCAAGGCGGGCCAACAGCTGGGTCAGCTGATGAATCTGTCCAAGAAGGAGGCCAAGCCTCTGATGTCCAACGTCTTTGAGAGCCTGACCGTGGACACCAATGTGTCAAGTATGCAGTCATCCAGTTACTCCCCCGTGTCGCCCCCTGCTGTCGAGTCAAAAACTGATGCATTCCTCAATGTGCCTTCTATAGCAAGCTCTGCTACACTTTCAAACCCTGTCTTCAGTCAGGAGCATCAGCGCTTATTTGATTCACGGAAGTCTGCCAGTTTGCCAGAGCCCCCTCATTACGACATTAATGCTATCAAGGCCAACATGTCGCTAGTCCCGGACATGCCCCTAGATATGACGAAAGATGTTGGGCCTAAAGCAGACAAACTGAAAAGAAAAGAGGTCACAGATGTTGCATCTAGTGCCAGGTTCACTGACTCGGGCGAACAGGTGGCGAGCGAAAGTGTTTCCCTTTTGCAGAGCATGTTGGACAAGCCAAAAATTAGCATTGAGCCCCCCAAATCTATCAGTGCCAATTATCAAGCTCCTGCTTCTTTTGCTTCAGATTTAAAACAAAATGTGGTAAACCCAGAAATCGCAGTAGGGAAGATTCAGAAGGCCATGAAAAAGTCAAATTTCTATGGGCGAGATAATACCCATTCTACCCTGCCCAACTCTGATCATTTTGAGACCGGGGATCCATTACAAATGCAAAAGTGTGCCAATAGTGTAGTTGCTCAAACTAAGCAAGAGCCGAATCCTCAAAGTGAAATTGCAAAAGGAGATGATAATAAAGCCTTCAGTGAACCCCACCACCAGTTTGGAGTTGAATTGAGTAAAAATGGACAGCACCCAACAGCACTTGGTGAACAAGCCAACTTGCTGAAAGAATCTAAAGAAGTGTTCAACTCTGGCTATAGTCATCAAGGCAGTCAATTTGACCTGGACCTGGACAAAATCGAGCCCAGCGCTGGAGCAAGCAGTGATCTCATCATGGGCATAGACCAGGGCACTGGTGGGGACAATTTCTTTCAGAACTCTAAGATGTCCGACTACGACTTGGGGGACTCCTTCATCGAGGCTTGCACCGGTAGTGATGCAAATCTTGCCTCAACAGCTGCCCAAGAGGCTGACCAAAAAGACAATGGTTCAGAGGACACCCTGGATGCAATGCCCGGGCAAGTGGATAGTGACATGCGTCTGGACAGTGGCATGGGACTTGACACAACTGACGATGCCTTCAGCCTTGGTGTGAGCACGCAAGACTTTGGCCAGAGCACATCTCTAGGTGACGAAGGAGCTCTTGTACTGCAGCCGGCTGGAGGGGAGCTCATAAGTCAGGATGGACCTGTGGTCAAAGCAACCACTAGAGGGAAGGGTGGGAGGGGGGCTAAGAGAAAGAATGCTGGCTCACAAGGTGGAAGAAAGAGGAAAGCTCCTAAAATTGAGCTAGCACCTTTGCCACCTCTGGAGGGTCAGACAGACTCCAGTGTAGATGCTGCTCAGGTTGGCACACCAGGAGCCTTATTAGAATCAGATTTTACAGCTGCTGTTCCAGTAGGACGAGCCCCAGCAAGAAGGGGTGGTAGAGCAAGGGGCCGCGGCAGGGCCAGGGGAGCTGCAGCTGCAAGGGGCGCAGCCGCAAACGCAGAGTCTGGCACTAGGCGTAGCTCGAGTCGTAAGTCAAAGGACAACGCTATGCGGCTGATCGGGCTTCAGGCAGAGACTGGTTACAGCGGAATAGGACAACCTCCAGAGACGGATGTACCGGCAGAACCAACTGAGGAGCCTGGACCCTCGACTGCTCCTCCTGCTGGCAGTCGCAAGAAAAGAAGAGCTGCTGCTGCAGCCCCGAAAGCTTTGGTGGAGAGTGATTTAAGTGATCTTGACCAGGTCTCCAGTGATGAGAAAGATGGAGACTACTTTGTTGATCAGGAGGAAGCTGAAGCTGCTGCTAAGGAAGAGGAAATACTGGGCGTACAAGATTCCAAGAAGCCAGTGAAAGAGAGGAAAGGTGGACTAAAAATATCAATAAAATTAGGTCAAGACTCACTAGCACAAATTGTCTCTACTGAAGTTTTACCCATGCCTAAGAGAAAGAAGGCCTCTAAGAAGGCAAAACCTGTAGTGTTACTTGAAAACATCTATTCCTCGACTGATGAAGAGCCTGCAACATCACAGCCGTCAAAGAAAGTGCCTGAGCAATCAGAGCAAGCAACTGCTACAAAAACAGAGCCCAGTAATGAGGAGGACAAGAAGGAAATGTCGCTGATGGACAGGTATTTTTCAACAGCCAGTTCACTGGCCGCGAAGAAGCAGAACTTGAAGAACAAGGATGTCACAGGTGATTCTAGAAAGAGCGCACTCATGAAGAGAAAGGCTCTCGGGTCAGCTGAGAAGAAAAAGAAAAGTCCAGGCAAGTCTGTTACGATTGACGCTAAGAAAGATCGTGCCAAAGCTGGTGATGGTGAAAATGCCAAATTTGTTTGTGGATATTGTCCCTTGAGGTACAATAATAAGCAAGAGCTATTAGCTCATGTTGAGGAACACATGAATGAGATGGAAGAAAAGAAGGAATCACCAGAGGCCAAAAAGATGAAGAAGGCAACGATCTCTGAGCCTGTGGCAGTGAAATCTTCTGTTGAATCCAAGGATCCTGCGAAGTTCAGTTGTGGCGAGTGTGGGAAAGTCTTCCAAACAAAGCCATCATTCCTAGAGCATGTACGTATACATGCAGCTGAAAAGCCATTTGAGTGTGACATTTGCCATAAGTTTTTCAAAGAACGGACTCAACTCTCGGACCATCGAAAGACTCATGTTCAAGACAAACTTTTGCGCTGCTCTCTTTGTAACAAGGCCTTTGTGCGACAAAGTGATTTAGATGTTCACATGCAATCTCACCCGAAACGGACAGGGGCTGCCTCCTTTATCAAAAAGAGCACTGCTCCGATATCTAAGCCTACTATGATAAAGAAAAGCATTGGAAAAGAGCCTGAGCCAGTAGTGGCAACTCCAGTGAAGCCAAAGTCTTTTGCCTCAGCCCTTGGAGGAGATGATCCCTCAGAAAAGAGTTTAACTAGCAGCACTCTTGTTTTAAAGAGAAAGGATCAACCTTCACAAGTGACAAACAGCAGTGCAAAATTGAAAGGGTCGAGTACTGTGGCAAAATCAGGTTATAGTGTAAATGACACAAATTCATATGCCCACTACAAAAAGTCTATCTATGAATCTAGTGATAGTAATAAAGAAGTTGCAGGGAAGGTTACTAATATAGAGACATCTTCCAGTATTAAACCTTCATCGACTGAGGGTGCAGACCCAGGTCACTGCGCATGCAAAGAGTGCCCGGAGTGTGTTACAAGGTTTCTGCAAAGCTTTGCTGATTCGTAGGTCTACTTGTACTGTATACATTTATTCTGATAGTGATAAGTACTCGAAAAATAGCATTTGGACTTGAAATCGGCATGATTTGTATTTAGTTACATGTAATAGTAATAGTGTCCGCCACTACTAAGGCAAGAAAAGACAATTCTAAGGGCGCAGACCCAGGTCACTGCACATGCAAAGATTGCCCAGAATGTGTTACGCGGTTTCTACTCAAAGGGGCATCTAGAATTAGTATCTAGTAACTTGTGCATTGTGATAGAGTCCTCCACTTCTAAATTAAAGGAAGGCAGTTCTGAGGGAGTAGACCCTGGTCACAACACATGCAAAGAGTTCCAGAATGTGTTACCGGTTTCTGCAAAGCTTTGTTGATTCATAGATCTACTGTCAATTTATGCCATTTAAGTCATGCTTGATAAAGCTTCTGGAATTAGTATCTAGTAACTAAAAAAACTTGTGATTGTGTTCATCGCGACTAAAGCAAAGGACAAGGAAGATAACTTTGAGAGGCCCATCCCTGGCTAGGGCCCAGAATGTGTTACATGGTTTCTGCAAAGCTTTGCTGATTCGTAGATCTACTGTTAAAGTTGGCCTAGGTCATGCTTGATAGTGATAGGTACTCAAAAAAGCAGTCTTCCCCATCAGAGCATTTACAGTTTTTACAGGTTGCCTCCGTCATATCATTATCAGTGTCAGGGAAATTCTTGATTGACAATTGAGCTTTCAAAAGTGGCTGACTAGTATTACGTATTATAATTGTTTGCCAGTGCCAGACTCTTCTTTTCTTATGTGTCCTTACCTGCTCACTCCACTTTGAAATGTGTCATTATAGTTTATAGACAGGGTTATCTTGAGCATTTTTCTTTTTTGTCTCAGAGCTAAGACTAAACTTGTTATAAATGTCTTGCTTCATTTATATTTTTTTTTTTACAATTCTCGAATTAAGAATATTCTAAGCCCTAAAAGTATCCTGTAGTCATTATGAAGCTTAAAACAAGATCCAACTTGGAAATGAAAGTAGAACATTATTTTCAGTGGTGTGTACATACTGTTGCATTATAAGTATAGAAATGAAGAATGTATTTCTAACATAATGTCAAAAGTTGTTGATTATCATCATTGTTTACAAGATTAGTTAGCAATTAGTGAATTATTCACTTTTGTCAACCTTTTTAACTGCTAGGGTGCTTTTTTTATATATACTGTTTGAAACTTAGATCTTCTGCTGTTTTAGTCAGCCTGAAGTTTGATCAATTTTTGCTATTGGCTGGTCCCAGATCTTACAGATGTTTTACAGATACTACAAGACTCACTAGATGAGAAATGGCATGAAATTATTTTTTTAATTTTTTTTTACTGTCCCAGTAGAGTAAACATTTCAACATGTGTAGGGATTTTTTTTTACCATTTAGAGATGTATGATCAGTGACTGTTGTTTCTTCACATACACACAAAAAAAGCCCTGGCTTTGTTTACTTTGTATTGAATTTGTACATCTGGGCTCTGGCAATAGTGTGATCATTTTGTTGTTTTGCAGTCTTAAGTGATGAAATATGAAAGTCTAGTTGAATTGTGTCAGGTGATGGACATTTGATTATTTTTCTGCAATGAGTGCAATGGATATGCTTCAAAGTTTGATCGGTACTGCGTTGTTTTAGAATACTATATGGTTCTTGTGAGATTATATGACACATAATATTGTAACGCTAGTGTCTATGGCTAGTGACAATGGGTGAAACTACATGTATCACCTTTGTTGAATTATGCAGATGGCGTTGGGTGTTTTTTTTTTATTTGATGACGTAGGCATATAGGATTACACTTCTGTTATTTAATGCCATAAGTCCATTGTCTTCTCTGAAAATAAACTGAGCCACATGCAGATTCATTTTTAATTCCTATGGTGATATTATATTGGAGTAGCTTCGAATTGGGAATATTTGCTTACTTCATTATAATTGTTTCCGTGGAACTGCTTGATTTTAAATGAGTACTTCATTGCATCAATTTTGAACTAGGAAACTGTCCTGCTTAGAAAGACAATGCTGATGTGTTGTATCTCATTCTTTCTAGGGACAGGAACATTTTGATTAGTGCCACTAATTTTGTCATTATATGTCTCTATCATTAAGTTGTTGTGTTTCGTGTTTTGTTTTGTTTTTTAATTCTTACATAATATGTATTTGAATCAATCAGAAAGATATTGAGTAGCGCTCAACTCAAGTAAATCAACTTCTCATCTTCTCTCACCTTATTTTATTGATAACATAACAATTGATTGCAATTGCAGCTGAGTTGCAATGCACATGGTGTAGGTGTACAGATAATCAGTTATTGAAAGCCAGCTGTTGTTGGGAAGCGGGGGGTTTTTTCATCATCAGGTCACTTGTGAAGTTCCATGAAGGAGAATTAGGAGAATTGCCAGATTAGGTTGTTGTCCTCTCTTTACAAATTGACATGGTGTTTTATTGCTCTATCCTAATGAAGTTAATGTGAACAGTTACATTTGTTTGTCGTTGTTTTATCATTCATTTATCTATGATTTCTATTTAAGATGAGAGTCATCTCTCTGCGAATAGGTAGGAAGAATATGCAGATCATGTTGACTCAATGTATAAACATGAACTCACCAACCAACGTGTCCTTACCAAAACTTACTTGAAATAAGATGGAAACTGTCTAGTTACCACATGTGTGTATTTAAGAAGGGCTTTTACATGAATATGGTAATATATTTATGTTTACCATAACAGTATTACTTGAGAAACTTAGTTTTTATCAAAGTCAAAGTGTACCACCTTGTTTATCATCATAGCAACATGTTGTAGTCTTTTAAGACTGTTTTGTTTTAATAATAGGCATTCATGGATGTGATTATTTAGATTATATGAGTGTCTACTTTGGAAAAGGCTGTTAGGATCTGTAGTGTTAAAACTGTATTATTATAACTGTAATTGTTTTGATAAGAGCATAGTGGGGTCTACCTGTATATGACACTTTCCATCACATTCTGACAACACACTGCATGCAGTCAAGAGTCACTTTATTCTGGCTATAATACTGATAAAGTGAGTGGGAGAGTTTAGGTATCAGTAAAAACAACCTGCATAATTGGTGCTTGTAGTTTGTAGCTTTCAGGTAGTTGTTGCAGTGATATCTGTTGAAAACTCACTTTTTTCTTCTTCATTTCTGACTGTTGAAAACAAAATATTGTGCCATCTTAATTTGACCCATGTTAATCGATCCTGGGGAGAGGTCTCACAAGGTCTTCATGCTCTATGCCACAACAAGCATTATGCATGCATAGGTCAGTTATTCTTAGCCTAGGTTAGTTTGAACCCTACAGGTTTTGTGAGTCAAGTCTCAGGAGTTTTGTTCAGGGCTCCATCAGCGGGTGGGGGTATTAAAGAAGGTTTGGGTGAATGTGCTTATGAAACTGGTTGGGTTCCGTACCTCTAATTCTGACATGGTTTTGAAGCACTGGCCTACATAGTGCTGCAATCATGTATTCATTTTTTGTAGGAATTGAGTTTTGGCAGTATTGCATAACAGTTGTGCAGCATGATCTAATCATCCACAGGTATTTCCTCAGTCTGGTCTTTCACTGTCGTGTTAAGTGATGGTATAACTTATACCAACTCATTAACAGCCTCACATTGTGTTCTCATGCAGGCTGTGTAAACTGCATTGTTCAATTTTCTCGTGCTTTAAATTAAAACTGTAGTCAATACATTGTTATTCATCGTCATCACTCAGCTGTGTGTGTTCGCCTGTTGTGTTTTCTTTTCTTTTAAAAGTCTGATCAACAAATGTTGTATGTTGTGCTTTGATTGATGAGACTAAAATGAGATTGGTTCTCAACTTCTCTTTGAATGTTCCATGATGCTGGCTCATTATATTGCGTTACATAGTGTGTACTGTTATAATCTATTGTCCTGCACTACCCAGGGTTTAATGAAAATCACATTGTGATGGGTGATTGATACTGTATGACTATGTGAAACATTTTGTGTGTAAGAGTTGTTGTACACATGTCTGTACGTCATCATAGCCATGGGCCTTGTGCATTATCACTTTTCGTTTATCTCTAAGTTATGGATGAAAGGGACATGATGTTTTAATCTTTCATTTACACCTACATGAAATTGTATGCACTGCCGAGTACACTGTGTGCATGCATGAACTTCAATTCTTCTCAGTTAGTCAGGACAAGTCTTTCATTCATTCCTTGTAGGCCTACCATACAACTTCATTGTGTACTACTGTACTGTACTTACTTGTACTAGTTTTAGACATTGTAACGCATTAATTAACTGTTTTTTTTAACTAAGCTAGGTCAAGGAGAAACAATGATCATTATGAGCTTTGTAATACATATCAGTTGGTATGCTTTATTTTGGTTTGCAAAAAAACTTGTTGCACTACCAAATATAATGGTACTGGTACAGTGTACTGGTGCAATGTAAATTGTTTGAAATGCGATTCAGAATGGTGTCATCCATCCCAAATTTAAATGATTCTTTTTATGTATAACTATAAGGTGTCAAAAAGCTATGGCTATAGTATTATGTTAAAATTACAGTGTATATGTTCTTGTCATGTATTGTTAGTTGCTAGATACAACTTTTTTTTTCAGAATCGTACCCACTCTGTTCTATTGGCAACACAGAAATGCATTACTGATAATGAATAAGTGTTTTGTCCTCGTGCAAATAATGTTGATCTGGTATTATGTGCATTTGCGTTAAAATGGTACTTGTATAGATGGAGTTACTGGTGGCTATGATGACGGTGTGAAGTAAAGTACTGAATGTGTACATACTGTAATGTTCATGTAGTCAAATGATTACATTACACTCCTTGTTATATGTTATTATCAAACTAATGACACTGAATGACACCTTTCTTCCATGTTGTGGAAAGAATAAATCTACTGTATGATGAAGACAATAAAATGAATGAAGACTACAAATACAAAATCACACTCGTTGAGTTCTTTGGATTATATTTTCATAACTTGAATGTGTTTTTCTACAGTACATTTTAATTTTTGTATATTTTTTTTGTTTGTTTCTTTTATGTGTCTTTTGTTGTTGCTAAAAGTTTGTGTTTTTGTTTGTTCGTTGTTTGTTGATTTTACATATATCCTTTGTTGTTAAAAAAAATTGTTTGTGATATTTGTTCCGCTGGATACAGACACTGCACCAACATAAATTATTAAGAAGAACACACACACATGGATCATGAAGGAATTCTCGTTCTATCCTTACTTATTAAAGTAAGTTATACTGTAGATAGAACTCCATGCATGAAATGAAAATGCAGTCCTTCGACTTCGAGATATTTGAGCAAAGTGCACGTTAGAAAAAATGCATGCGTGACCGGCTCTTCTTACTCTTATTGTTTTCATGTAGTGTGTGTGTGTGTTTGTTTGTTTGTTGGTTGGTACCGGTATTGTTTTAGTGGGGGGAAGGGCTTATGACTATGATGATAGGGTTTCATCTTGAATTTTACCCGGTAAACGATCACAACAGGCCCACTCTTCATCAATTCCCAACTGCCAAAGGGTCTTTAACGTGCGCAACGTGCACTCTAGACCTCCGGTTTTATTGCCCTTATCCGAGAATACGATGACATGTTCTAGATCCCACCTATCAATACAAATATTGTAAAGGGATCGGGAGCTTAAAAACACTCAAGCAAGGTGAGCACCTAACTTTAAAGCGTGCACGTGCACAGGGTGAATTCGAATTCGAACCAGCAACACCGAGGTACGGTACCGGTACATTGAGCATATAAGCTTACATGTCATGTACACCTCTAGCAACACATTTAAGGTCATAGAAAAGATGGGACCTATGTAGGACGGTGGTGGATAGCCATACGGGCATAAACGACCCATGTCCAGACCAGAACCCCAGAACCCCACATACATGTAAGTGTAAACGTATGTGTATGTGGATTCCAGTCAGGATCATGAACTTGCATGGATGTCTGAGCTGATTGGGGAGTCTAAAGAGAATGCCATGGGTTGGATCTGCATGAAATTGCTTTGTTACTCAATCAACAAACATAGCTATTGTGACTCTGATAACAACAACAACATTAGCCTACGACTGTTTAGAATTGAGTTCATTAAGATCATATTCACACCGGGTTTTTTCTTTCCTTCTTTCTTTATTTGTTATTATTATTATTCTTATTATTAGAGTATTATTATTGTTATTGTTGTTACTATTATTATTATTATTATTATTAGATTATTATTATTGTTATTATTCATTATTATTATTATTAGATTATTATTATTGTTATTATTATTATTATCATTATTATTACTAGTGGTTAGCCCATTCTACGAATAGCAGAGTACCC
>JAUELK010273813.1:0-15403 GCA_031471215.1 Gastropteron pacificum | reverse complement strand
TGATGATGATGATGATGATGATAATGATGATGATGATGATGATGATGATGATGATGATGATGATGATGATGATGATGCGTAATGCGTATTGCGTATTGCGTAATGCGTAATGCGTGGTAGCTAGGTTTCCATACGTCCATGATGCGTGATTCGTGATGCGTATTGCCCTTTTCCCTTTATGTACATATTGTCTTTTGATATCCGTGCTCACGCATTACGCATAACGGACTTATGAACACATAGCAGCCGAATATCCATGTAAACGTTGTTTATGCATTACGCGTTACGCATTACGGACGTGTGGAAACGTAGTTGAACGTTTTCCTGCATTCGTGGAGGCCGCCTCTCTCGTCTATAGTATAACATAATACTTAACCTGCGACAGTTTCATGGAAGCTTGCGTGTTCATCTATAATTGTTGTCTGATTTATAATTGCCTCAAAATTGATGATCACATTAAAGAGAGCACGCGTAGATGTCCTCACCTTTTCTGTCTCTCTATTTTTGTTTCTCTCCCCCCCCCCCCTATGTAAGCCTATGATCTTTCTCTTTGTAAAACAAATAAAAGCGTAGCCTTGTGAGCGCGTCCCCAACACACAACAGAAATGTTTTTAACACTGAGATATAGACCAACACCTGTGCGCGTTACTCATGCTGCTATCCTATTTTTCCTCTGTACCGGTAGGCTTGTGCTGTTTGTACATGTGGGACGCGCTCAGATTGGCTACGCTAAAATAGCAAAGTATCCTGTCTTTACGTAGATCTATTAGGGTGTGTGGTATAACGATGTGTCGTAGTCATAGTACGCCTTGTAGTTAGTTTTAGATGTTAGTTTTTAAAAATAGTTGTATTGACTTTTCGTGATGTTGTTGTTTGTCATTCGTGAAAATATTCCCATTAAAAAAAAGACCAACTAGATCTACGTAAAGACGAGATGATTCATTTAAAATTGAGAAATGCAATTTTTATCGAATATTTAGCACTTTGTATGTTTGTAGGGACACGAATCTGACCTACTTTGAATCTCGTGAGTATTTTTAACATTTAAAGAAAAGATTATAGTGTTATCATCTGTGTATTGCCATTTTCTACTTAGTATTCATCATGTTCATTTTGTTGTGAAATTTATCTTAAAGCGTGACTTGCTAGGGTTTTTTTTGTTAGCACGAACTTAGGCACAAGTAGGCTAATAATTTAATGAAATCGGCGGTCTTTGCAGCCATATTAAAAACATGCACACGACAACCACCAATTATGTAACCAATTAACCACTTGGTGGATCAGTTCCACGTAGATCGTAAATGGAGCTCTCTCAATGGCTGGATATAAACACACACAAACACACACACACACACACACACACACACATACACACACACACTCTCTCTCTCTCTCTCTCTCTCTCTTTCTCTCTCTCTCTCTCTCTCCCCCCAAAAAAAATGTTATTCGCCATCGAGTCTCTTTCGGGTTTGTACACATTTCAAAAGATGAGAAAGGGAGACAAATTGACTAATTTCCTTCTTATCCTAACACACATTACATTGAAAATGTATCATAGTGATATTGTGTTCCTACTCTGTTTTTTAAAAAGATTGTATTATTTGGAATCCCCCTTGTAGCGACATTTTGGTCCTGGTCCCGACGACCTCGTTATAGCGGGGTTGCTCTGTAATATGAAATAAATCTATATATAGATCTAGTTCCCTTCTTATTATCGTTTGGTCACATTTTCCCCCTAAGATACAATACTTATGTAGGGTACGGTCCTCGCACGTCAACCCGTTATAATTAGAGTAAAAGATGTCACCAATTCACTGTGATAGTGGTCGAATGGTTAGAGTGTCCGTTCGGTGCGGTTGGGCACTCGGGTTTGATCCCCCCTCATGACAACTCTCCCCCCCCCCCCTCTATGCTTTAAAAACAACAAAACAATTCTATTCAATTTTTTGTTACACAAACTTGTTGTAGGTCTAGGATTAGTTAATGTTACTGCAGTTGTTGTTGTCATTGGTGGTTTTTTTGTCGTTGTTGTTGTTTGTTATTGTTGTTGTTGTTTATTGTTTCCAGACTAATCACACAGTACAAACATCTCATACTCATATATAACTAACTACTGAACTTACCTATGGATGACCCGAGAAAGAAATGAATTGACGAACACTTTGGTATTGTTTTCGTTGACGCCTTGCTGCAGTTGGCGTAAAACTTGTAGTTGTTGTAAGATAGTTTTCAAAGGTAACCCGGTGTATGTCGTGGACAATGAATCAGTCTCAGACTGTGGGGGTGAAATGTCCCACTAGATCGAGTAGAACCAGTCAGTCAATGAGGGTGAGTAGCCTATACTGTGTGCGTGTGTGTGTGTTTGTGTGCGTGTATGAGTGGCTGCTCGCCATAGACTGGCTCATCAGCAACTTTAGCTGCCTCTCTCTTCTCTGGCACCTCTCCCCTCTCTCTAGCATCCCCCTCTCTGTCTCTAGCATACCCTCTCTCTCTCTATCTCTCTCTCTCTCTTCAGCATCCCCCTCTCTCTAGCATACCCCCCCCCCCCCCTTCGCTCTCTATATATATATATATATATCACTTCCTCTCTCTTTAACATTCCCCCCTCTCTCTATTTAGTAATCCCTTTCATAATAATAATTGTAACTCCAAATTTAGTATTATTACAATGTACATGTATCAATATTCTTATCATCATTATGATTATTATTTCGTTTCTTTTCACTCTTTTCTTTCTTTCATTTCTGTAATTTGTCCTCACATTGCCACCAGAAGGTGACAAATAAGCCAGTCCACATCAGAGACAACTACAGTAGATCTAGCATTTATGGTGTTTCCTTGTGCATTGTTTGTTTGTTGAGCTTGTTAGGGTATTATTGTGCCTTACCCATTACTGTCTATTAATTACTACTACTTATCACCATTCATACAAAACAAGGGAAGTAATAAATACTAGATTGTTATACAGTATCTATTACTCTTTAATTATTTTGATTATCTCACTTTATGTAAAATGTATTTTCATGCTTTTTACCCAGTGAGCACTTTCACTTATATATTTTCAACACTCACTTCCCTCCTTTTTTGTCACTCATTCTGGTTTGTGAGCCCAGAGAGGCTGCACTGAAACAAAAGGCTTCAATAAAAATCAACCTCCATCGAATACATTGTTGTGTCCATTTTTATTATAATGGCTACTGCAACAGAGCTTGCTGTAATGTAAAGCGGGGACATGCACGATGTGAATTATGCTACATTGTATGTTATTATGATTGCTACGTATTCTTTGGTTTGTTCTCATTATTCCGTGATGGAGTTTGCTACGTCACAGGTACATTCCAATACGTCATATTATACCTGCGATCATGTCAATTGTGGTACGTCATAATGTGCATAGGTGGTCAAGTGGTCAGCACGTTGGCCTCCCATCAGTCAAAGGTCCGGGGTTCGAATCCCAGCCGTGCCAACTCGATTTCGATTTGGGAGTATTTTCTTATCCACTACAGTGTACTCTTGGGGAAAAGCACTTTGTCCACACATTTCTCCCCGTACCCAGGTGTAAAAGGAGCACCCGACTATAGACATTGAAATATCTTGTCAGAATGTCGGTATGGGCGCCGATCAGCCGGGATTACCAGCATGCGTCCCAGGAGGATGAAATGGCTTTGGAATGAATCAGGCCAGTCAGGGTATTATTATACGAGTACTATCTGGTAAAGTGCTTTGAGCTCGAGCGAGAAAAAGCGCTATGTAAATCGGCTATTATTGTTACATGTATAAAATACACTCGACAGTGCACTGGGCTATAAACTGTAGCATTTTGCTGGACTAAAGCTGTACGTTCAACTCCTGGATACATTAATGGTCAGTGTGTTGGCCTCTCAAGTTTCTTTTTTTTCCGTTAACTTAATAAATGGGTTCGATTCATGACTCTTGAGCATGTATAGACAATAAATTAATTTGTGAATATTGTCTTATCCATTTAACAAGGTGTACTTAACGGATTACGTTAGCGGGCTGCAAACTGGCAGTCAGTGGTGCGATGTTGTAAAAAAAAAACCCACACCACTGAACCAAAGACAGTCCATCTCAGAGAAGCTCCTGGTCACGTAAATCTTCATTAACGTGGAAGGGAGGTAATCAGTTAAATTGTATGGATATTTTCCTATAAACTACCACTGGATTGTTTCTCCTGAGACCAAAAGTCCCGCCTTACTATAGCCGTGTTCTACTTCTACTGTACCGGACTACTGTTTGTGTCGACCTTCCAAGTAAAATTATGATGTATCAAGTCAGAGTTCAATTCCATGTCTGCAACGATTTGAATTTGAAAGATCAACTATTTATTTCCTTCTTTTTCGTCGTGTACTAGTGATCTGGTGGTGAAGGTCACAGCGTTGGCCTCACGAGTCAAAAGTCTGGGGGTCGATCCCCAGCCGTGCCGACTCATTTGGATGTGAGAGTATTTTCTTATCGACCACCAGGTGCATTCTTGGAAAAGGTACTTTGTCACGACTTTCTCACCTCACCCAGGTGTAAAATGGGTACAGGACTATAAGCAATGAAGGATATTGTCAGAATGTTATGTGCGCAGGCAGCACTACCAGTATGCCTCCCAGGAGGTTGAGATGGCTTTGGAATGAAACAATTATTCCACATACACACAAAAACGATTGAAGCCACAAAGTTAAATTGTTCACAGTTTTATTGTCATAAATAAATGTACATTTCCATCAAATGTTCCCATTAAATAGGAGAATCGTAGCAACAGATCAATTATGTCCATTTGGCACTCACTCTCTCACACACACACACACAATCAGGTTGTAGATGTGTTCCATCACATATCACATTGACTCCTTTGGAAACCTCATTAACATACTCTCTCTCTCTCCTCTCTTGTCTCATAACACAAGACAGACACACATACAAACACATACACTAAACCACACATCTTCACTTTTTATTCGTCAACTCTTTCTCTCTCTCTCTCTCTCATCACACATACAATATTCATCATGAAAACCCACAAGACCCTCAATGAGATAATGATAATGTTATATGATAGACAGACATCCCCACCACCCTCTTCTCACTCCTCCCGCACACTCCCTCCCTCCTTCATTCTTTCTCTCTCCTCTGCTTCTCTCTCTCCCTCCTCTTCCTCTCTCTGCTTCTCCACTCATTCTTCCTCTCTCTCTGTTCCTCCTCCATCCATTCTTTCTCCATCTCTCTCCTCTGCTGCTGGCTGTCTATTCCTCCATCCACTCTGTCTCTCTCCCCTGGCTGTGTTGTTTTACTTCAGTAAGGACCACTTGATCTGATCTTTGGCAGATTGCAGCACCTGTGAGCACAGACACAATGATGACAATGAGAGTCATTGAATTGATAATGACATGACACGTGAAATGATAACAAGAATGCAAGATAAGATAATTTTTCAACAAAAAAAAAAGATAAGAAAAGTCTACATCTTTATCAATCCTCAAGGAGAATTTGTTTGTGAACCGAACTATGCCAGAAAAATAAAATCTGCACAAATAAACATACATATGTAAACTGTAAAGTGGAAGAAGATAATTATGTCCTTGCTGACTTAAAGATTATTTGACAGTTTAAATGACAACTTTGTCACAACTACATTGAATATTTTAACTACACAAGGTTCAAGTAAAAATGAATATGCTGGACTTTTTACAGCACAGCATTTTTTGTTTGTTAAATGGGTGGGAAACGATGATTGGTAGCAGAAATAGTTTGTCAATCATGATCCAATGCTGTAACATGAACGGTAATCTATAATAATGCATCTATACAACAACAACAACTACAAACTCTGGTGTTGCCATAACATACAATGTACACAGATGAGTCCCAAACTTCAGAGCGCTAAACCCAATGTCATAACACAAAGACCCCCTGCACTGTATGGACCTTTCGCACACACTATTTACCCACTGTAAATCTTTTAACCAACATAGTGGAAATATAAGAAGAGGATGTCAATTTTCAGAACTTAAGACACTTTTGGAAAATTACAACCCTACAAATATTTTTTAAAAAGGCAAAATAAACCCATTGCAAAAGGGAATTACACTTTGATTTTAAAGTGTACAGCACCTCGAGCTCATGCTAATGGGGATGATGCCCGTTAGAAATGAACTCCATCATTATTATTATTACACTGTAGGTATTTTCGCAAGGCCGCAAGAGCTTTGGAGGGTTTTCAGCAGAGCTACCTTGAGTAGCATGATGTTAGGTAGTGTATGTTTACTGAATAGAATGGTCGGACATCAACCTCGTCATGATTGTGTGGTGGTAAACCTGTCACACCCCCAATACACCTACAGATCAATTAACCTAAATGGATCCTTAGGTAGTGTGTGTGTGTGTATGTGCGCGCGAGCGTGTGCGAAAGGTCCACCACTAGTTGCACAATGAACATGTCCCTGACATGACAACTGAATGGGAAAGGGAGGAATAAGGGAGAGCTGAGTAATGGGTAAAAACTCCCTCTCTCTCTGCTATAATAGCACTGAGAAAAGACTTCCCTCTATCTGCTATGGCAGTCTCTACATGAACACTACCACACCAGTACTACAAGTGAACAAGTGAAAGAGAAGAAAAAAAAAAAATCTAAAGACAGGAAATACATAAATAAAGAGTAACAAGATAAACAATTAAATAAAACATAAATAAGTTAAATCAATGATTTGAGGAAACAAAAGAGGTAGGGGGGTGGGAGGGGGGAAGAGCCTCAGTCTCTCCCATCAAAGTCACATGTGCATTTCTCTAATATTTTACTCTATTTCAAGTAACATCTCTACTATTACTATTATATTTCTATACAATGAAGAATACATGAATATTATAAATTTCTCAAAATGACAGCAGTGTTATAGCAGGCCAAGAAGTAACTAACAAACAAACAAACAAGTACGTTTATTAAACAAATGGGAAACTCCAGGCAGGGCAAAATTAAAATCATATGAAAAATGTCAAAAAGCAGTGAGTGAGTTAAAGCTCCCACAAGTGGCTGAATACAATGAACATATTACAGGCCGCATCCCACATGGACAATACTGTATACATGTATAACAAAATGTCTGTACTATGGGTGAAACAAAAAAAGAGGTAGTATAAGCAAAGAGGATAAGATTGGACAGTGCTCTCTTTTTCTATTCTATGTAAAAAAAACGAAAAAACAGCTTGTCCAGCGCAAGCACGTATCACAGATTACACATAAACACCGCCGCAGGGCTTCTATAACTGAAAACAGACCGACATGTGTGTGTGTGCTTAAGTTGTTGTTGTTGTTGTTGCGATCAGGCACAAGTTATCAGTTATTCACTCTTCAAGTGGTCAAAAGACCCCAAAAAGCCATGGCAGTCTAGCTCTGCAACCTGGGACTGGAGGGCCTTCAAATTGGCCCATTGTTCATGCAATTGTGCAATGCAGTCACAAGACCCCTCTGGACCAGAGTGTGCTTTAGTCAAAGTTTTGTATTGTCCGCTGTACAGTTAGATTCTATGTTTGTACATGTGGTACATGCTGAGGTTGGCGGCTACACAAAAATAGCTAGCTTTCCCATCTATACACTGAAGGGCCTTTGGTATAAGTATAAGTAGTACAAGTGACTGAAGGTGGCCAACAACAAAAACCCAGTACAAGTGACAGTTGTGGAATGGGTCGGTCATACAGTGTACTTGGATCTATGCAATGTGTCGTACAAACCAAACGCACTGGTCTTTGATGGACAAGTTTAGATCTAGATCTAGACACTTTGAATTACTAGAATCTAGATCTACCAGGTGTGATTGAAAAGGCCTCTTTTTAGAATATGGACAAGTCTCCTTATCTAGCGATGGGACTTTAAGTGAGCTAAAATAGTAAAGTGTCGAACAACCCAATGCACTGATCTTTGATGGATAAGTCTCCTAATCTAGCGATGGGACAAAGTGATGTGTCATCATACACCACATTGCACCGACCCTCATGGTACAGGAAACAAACAAACACCAGCACACAACAACAAGCCACAGGCCTCATACCCAGCCCCTACAGAGGAAGCTGTACAACCAGAGAAACATTCCACGCAATATAATATATACACAATATACACACAAGCAAACTTGGAAGGAAGGTATGAGACCATCAATATTATTAGAAGACATAGATGACTATGGGTGCATATTTGCTCCATCCCACAGTCACCGCTGTACTATACTATGCTACAAGATAAATGGAGTGATAATAACGATAACATCAAGATGTAGATATAAATACATATTTTGTCCCTCCCCCGTAGAAGATATAAATATATATTTTGTCCACCCTCATAGATATGAATATATATTTTGTCCATCCCCCAATCACACCTCTGTACTATGCTACAAAAGATAAATGGAGTGGTAGTAAAAAACCCAACCCCATACAAGAAGTATATATATATGTCTGTATATGTCTGTTTGTTCCATCCCCCAATCACCTCTGTACTAATTACTATGCTACAAGATAAATGCAGTAGTAAAAAAAAACCCACACAAGATGTATATATATATTGTATACATAAATGTCCGTTTTGTTCCGTGGACCAATCACCTCTGCATACTGCCATTGAAAAGTGAGGTATAGGCTGAGAGGGCCCTCTCACAGGCCTACGCCAAAAGGAGCTTGCGAGTCCTGGCTGGTTTTGGTCTTCACCCACTGATAGTACTAGCAGACACATGAGGGGTAGTAGTAATAATAAAAATAATATCAATAGTAATAATAGTAGTAATAATAATAATGATGATAATAATAATATTAATAATAATAATAGTAATAATAATAATAATAATGGTAATAGTAATAATAATGATGATCACAAGAATGTGAAAATTTAAAATAGTAGTAATAAAAAGATATATCCACGAGTATATTTCCCTTGATTCAAACTAATGCTAGAATCATCACTTCATGATTCATACGATAAATGCAGAGATTTCACAATTAGAGCCTTGCGTTCTGCTTTTCTTTAAAATTTAAATCCAAACTGTGCTAGGACTTTGGAAATAAAAGTATTAATAGAAGAAGAAAAAACAACCCCCCATATATCCAGTCAAATTGTACAGTACACATGTCTCTGCTCTTTATCTTTTTATGTCACAATTTCATTCTTCTTGTTTGCACGAACCTCCTTTGACAATCAGCTGTAGACTAATTAACACAGAGTTGCTAGCTGGCTAGACTAATAATGAATACAATTTGAATGTGTGTCTGTGTGTAAATAATTAGAGAGATATATGAAAACAAAAAAGGGCTGACTGCACCCAAAGTGAACACTTCCACATTACTATAGCACACAGAAGGCACAGGGAATGAGGGAAAAAAAAACAACCATCCAAACACAAATCCCCACAGAGCAGTGGTAGTCAGGGACCATGCTAGTAAGACAGTTTTAACAAGAGACCCCTGCAAGTGGAACCATAGGTGTTACCAACTGAAACTCCTCAATACTGAAATCAAATGTTATGTGATCCACAAAGTTGGCCAATACTAAAAACAACCGCGGGCGGAACCAAAATGCGCGCCACCGCAAAGAAAAATTGGTCCCATACAGTGCAGGAGGTGGCATTTCAGACCATAATTTGAACAAAATCCCATTAAGTTCCTACAACATGCAATATCAAATGTCATGTCCAACTGAATGAATACGGATATTTTTGTTGCTGTAGATTTGCCAAAACGCAATCCGTCATGGTATGGAATGATAACACCCATGAGTGGACCATGGAGATGGCTGAAGGGGGGAGAGGGGAGGAAAAGGAGAGTGGCACCCAAACCGCACACAGAAGGAAGGAAAAAAGAACCCCCCAAAAGAAAAGGAAAACAACTAACAAAGAAAGCTAGACTTAAAAGAAACCAAGAGGTCAAGGTAGAGAATGCTTGAGAACAAGTCTAATGACCAAGTCAGGAAGGATTTGAACCAGCACCATCAAAATGTGATGGCTTATCAGAAGCATAACTTACTAGACCACAAACAAAATGTTTTGACAAAGACAATACAGAGCCAGTACAAGCTTTACAAGCCTATGGTAATGACAAAGCCTTCCTTATAACAATCTACCAGTGGGTCAAATCAAACCTTCATAAGACAATAACAGACAGAAAATCAGAAAAATAGGCACACATGTAGACAGACAAGGATCGGCAGACGAACGGAAAGGCGAGTAGTCAGTTTTCAAACAGGTCCAACACGACCATCTCAAACATCCCCACACACAATCACAGTTCCTCTCTCTACAAGCAAGCTTTACAAGCCTAAAAATTACTACCAGTAATTATCTACTGTACTTTTATTGTGTTCTGCACTGATTGATGTTGTGTGAATGAGTGACGGACAGTGTCATTGTAAAGCGTTCAGGGCTGACTGAGGGATGAGTGCTATATAAGTGATCTTTATTATTATTACTGTAATTATTAACAAACAACCAGTGCTGTCACCTCAACATCACATTTCTACCTACTGGCAGACAGTCGCAGAGCCAAAAAGGGTCGGAATGATAAATGTGCGCTGCACTACAGCATGGAACATTTTCATTGAGAAGACAAAAATAAAACAACAAATACAAATGGAGTGCGACATATCTCCATATATGTATACATAATATAACAAGCGTGAGCACAAAAAAAAAGAAGAAAAAGAAAGAATGACAGACAAATAAAATGGTGAGTGAAATGGATCCCCTCAGAAGCAAATTTACTACAGTGGTTGAGCATAAATTATGCGAGTTCTAGTATACAGTGTGCCGTATACATAAATGACAGTGAATCGATAAACAAATAATACATAAATACAAGAATTGGAGTATACAACATTTTATTACAAAATGTGTTAGAGATCAACAAATGAAATCCCTTGAATACATATTTGCCCCCAAAAGTGTGATGAAATAAAAATTTTTAAAATGTAAAAAGCATCAAGCCCCAAAAGATGAAACTCAGTATTTGCTAAACGCCTCAAACCTGACTAGAGATAGAAATGATTCCAAGTATAATGATAGCCAATTTATACAGCACTTTTTCTCGCTCAGAGCGCTTAACAGTACAGTACATTATTTAGAGAACAGTTTTCTTTTTCACCATTATTATCAAAGAGACGATGCAACAAATTACAGGGCCTGAGATGTTTAAGTATTTTTCAGAGTAAACCTAACAGCACACATATGAGAGTCGTAGCCAATACATGAAACATCATTTAAAATACATATTAATGTGTTATTGTTTTTGGACACAGGTTTCTATTTTTTAGTCTTGATCTGTTTATAACTGCAGCATCTCTCACATCGATGACTTCGCAGGCACGTTGTTCAATTAAAGTTAAAGGTAGGAATATGAAGGACAAAAAGGGAGAAAAAAATCCCAAGGAGGTAGGTCCATGACCATAAATACTTGAAGAGTGCATACACCTATATCTATCAAAGCAAGAAACATCTACAAGCCTTGAAAATGCATCAGCTCTAAAAGATATTATAGAAAATTAAATTGCGAGATACAAAACAAAAAATTTTAAAATAAAAGAGGCGTATAAAATAAAACTACAATAAATGTAAATACAAAAACCATAGTGTGGTAAGGGCACTATCATGAACCATCTCATCAAAATGTGAGATTCCCAAGAGTCGGGGCAAGGCCAGGAGGAGGAGGAGTAGTAGTAGTAAAAGAAGTAGTCGTCGTCATCGTAGTAGTAGTAGTAGTAGTAGTAGTAGTAGTAGTAGTAGTAGTAGTAGTAGTAGTAGTAGTAGTAGTAATAGTAGTAATAGTAAGAGTTGTAGTAGTGAAACATAATTTGAGTTTTACACCTCCTGGAATTTGAGCATGCTTCATCCGCTTGAAGACAAAACGCATAACCCAGCATGATAACCATTGGGGCACCGGCCAATTGAAACAGATATTGTAGTAGAATCAGATATGTAATGGTAGTAGAAGTAGTAGCAGCAGCAGTAATAGTGGTGGTAAAAGATCGGAAAGACAGACAGCAAGCCGTATGTATGGAGGGGGGGTCTGTAGTCTTGTCTCTTACCCTGTCGGTGGCCGCAGACACTTGCTGACTATATTTGGACGTAATCTTGACATGGACGATAGGACACATTCAGCTAAGTATGCGTGTATACCATAATATAGCATGCAGTACTGAGTACTCTTGACTTCTACCAGGACACATTCAGCAAAGTACTCAAGACGTATACCATATACCAAACAAAATACATAATAAAAATGAAAAAATTCAACAAATTAAAATAATAAACTTTATTTCTTTAGCGCCTATTCAAAAATCTCTAGGTGCTTAGTTAAGTACACTTGAACCATACTAAACAATGTAGCCTACGTGCCCAAGTACTATTTTACTGTATACTATAACATGCATAGCTAGCTAAGTACACTGGCATTATAATAACAATACACAGTAGAGAGCAAAATACTCTTGTACCATATACTTCTATGTATTCAATTACTGGTACTACAAACACAATTCAGTATTGGATCCCTTACACAATAATATAGATAGGCCAAAAGGACACTAAGAAAGTATTCATGTTCAATGTTTAGTATTTATTTATTTATGTGAGAAGCAAAAAAAGTCTACTAGAAAAATAAAATGATGGGACATGAGAGGCTTATTTTTCTTTGCACGAGAGAAAGAAAATGTTTCAAACTCACTTTGTACCTAACACAAGGACAAAAGCAGCAGGCAAATGTATCTATCTTACACCGAACAATGATAATTACAACAGTACACATTTAAAAATCAGAATAACAAATTTATAAAACATCAATAAAAAAAATATAATTGAAAAAAAAAGAAAGAGAGAGAAAAAAAAAAGGAAAAATGAACAACAATAATAGTTATAATAAAAGAACAAATAATATGTTGTAAAGCGCTTTGAGCTCAAAGGGGAAAAGCGCTCTATATAAATCGGCTATAATTATTAACAATACACAAAGAAAAGTAATGGAATGGAAAGAAAAGAAGAAGAAAACAACATCACAAAATATGTAGGAGATGTAAAGTAAAGGAAAAAAACAAGAACATGCACACACTATTAAACAAAACACTCAAGACTTCTTCCTCTAAAAATTCATTAAGGAATTTCAATTTAGAACATAGAGTGCAACCTGTTAAGTGACTGCATTGATAACAAAAAAAACAACCTTTCATTGAGGAGTAATACAACAAGTTGACAATAGAATACATTAAACATCTATAGAATAAAAAAAGCTTTCGTATTGAATAGTTAATCATCTATGCCACAATAAGCCACTTTGAATTGCCCGAAAAACTTAAATGCACATTGTGTTCTTTGATGGAGAGGGAGAGAGCACTACAGATCTATATCACTACTCAAGATGGAGAGAGAGAGAGGGAGAAAAGAAGAGCGTGAAAAAATAAATAATTAAAAATAGAACAGAGTGAGAGAGAGAGAGGGGGGAGATTGTACGAGGGGGAGAGACGGAGAGGAGGGGCCTACATCTAGCCTGGACATCCAGAGAGGGGGAGGAAAGTACTAGACACTACATACATGATGTACGCCACAAGACACAGAGTGCAATGATGTTCATCTGTGACAAGGCAAGACAATGTGTGTACACAAACAAACACCACTCTGTCCGCCTGTCCCCCTAATGTATGTATGTATGTATGTATGTATGTATGTATGTATGTATGTATGTATGTATGTATGTATGTATGTATGTATGTATGGTAACACTATGACACTATGTGTCTCTAAGTGTATGATGATCATCTTACCTGGGCCATGGTCTGTTCCCCGAGAGGTATGTCGTCATTCTTGATGGCCACTTTCTGTACTATAGAGTTACTGTCAGCCTCTAGGATGATGCTGGAAGACATACGTGCGTACAACAAGTGTGAGTAACAGAAACATCCCAATAAAATGCAAGAGGGAGAGGTACAGAAAGTCCTTCATGCCCACATCCATTAAATTGTTGCCATCATCACAAATATTCTTGTGTGCTTTTGTGCAAAACTGTGATATGTAATGTGCCTATATTTTATATGAAGTTTTAACCATGTTTTGTTTGTCAATGTAATGTGTTTTTATGTACAACACCAAAGCAATGTGACATTTTTATGGACAATAAAGTTTGATCTTTGAAAAATAAACTGAAATGATTAAAAGATGGGAATCTTGTTCAATCCACAATAACAGTGTACAGGAAGTGACCACCACTGACCCGCCATCGCAGAGTTCGTCAGCGGCCAAGAAGACAGCGTCCAGGTTGTCCAGCAGGGCTCTCTTCTCCACGTTCTTGCGTAGGATCTGACTGATAGAGTCGTAGAAGGCATTCAACACGCTGGCCAGGATCAGCTGGAACACAGAGGTCAAACAATCAGACATGTAATGTTATGATTACTGGATCTTTGTATCACACTTCCTCACTCAACAGCAAAACTTATGGCTTGTGTAACAATCTTTTTGCATGTCTTGTTTCATATTTCCTTCTAATGCAGATGATGGATGTATTCTGTAACATTTTAACTTTTGACTTTTTTCAGATTTCAATGTTTTGATTAGTGCATACACTTTTGTTGACGTGCAGGTGCAGCAAGTGTCGAAGGTAGGCATATGAACAATTTGGATTTTTATTTATAACGATGTGCATAGACAGAGTAAGACAGTAAGAACAGGATTGAATGCACAATCTTGATCGGTCACCATCAGCCTTGACAGTTAGATAAATCCACTTTGTTGAGAACAGTCAGACATTCTTATATATATCCAAAGTTATGTTCATATATTCGGAATAAAAATATATAAATAATTTGGTCGACTGAACTTTTTTTTCTCCTGATAACCGACCTTCTGATTAGCGCACAGTAACAAGCTAATTAATAATGAGACAGACCTCGTTCTCCAGTGATGAGCCAACCACGTAGAAGAACAAATCCACATTGCTCTTGTACACACAGGTCAGTCCCTCAAACATGATGATCTCAGCTGAGAGGAAACAAACAACACAGGCACATTAGAATTCATGTATACACTGGAGATAGGATAGTTTCATGCAACAAAATTTAAAAAGAATGAAAATTTGGGACAGTAGTAGTACCACAGAGAAAATAATTTACAACAGAGAGGGTTCACCTTTAAGCTTTTTGAAATCTGGTCAACTACCTTCTCTGTGGTCGTACTAAAGGAGTTAAAGGGAAAAATGTAAGCGCGTGTGACTTTTAATTATAACACTAGTTGAATGTCTATTCTATGAATAGTGACGATGAAAAAATCATTTTAATAACAATACTTTCTTTCATTCCCTCTCTCCAGGGATGGAAACTAGCCAGTCCAAAATTTACTGAACTTTTCAGGAGGTGTGAGGAATGAGGAAAAGAGAGACAAAG